>OMNM01038009.1:10645-28901 GCA_900302745.1 Parablennius parvicornis | reverse complement strand
TAGAGAATGTTAGGTGAATTATCAAATATGTGGTGCAGAAAAATAAAGAAAAATATGAAGTAAATAATATTTTAGGGGCCAAAAAAAAGATTTCTGCTCAACGACAGGCGAGGAAAATGTGTTTTCTGCACGTTAAAAATGAAAAAATGCTAAATCATCCATGTTTGCATGTGTACAGAATGAAAAAAGTAGTGTTTTATCTGTTAACAGAACTGCAACACGAAGTAGAAGCGGTTCAATAAAGTATGTTCAGATGCATTCAAATCTTTGACCAAGAAGTGGAAAATGTTAAAATTATAAACCAGTCATAAAAAAAAACAACGTTACTCATCTATAGTTTGATTCTGTCAAAAAAAACACTCATCACAACAGTTAAAGGTGCAGTAGGTTAGACATATACTCAATGTAATGACATTTTAGGGTGTTAGGTGGCAGGAGTGAGTCACAGTTGGCCTCCATTTGACTTTTATATTTGTTTTGTTTTCTGAATTAATAATTACCAAGAGCGCCAGTCTGTGTTGACTCTTCAAACTGACGTCCCATTTAATACGTTTCAATTGAAAACAAATCGTTCAAAGTTTGTAGTAAATATTCCCTGCAATTCTCCTCTACGTTAACAAATCTGAACCACTTCAGGGGTCCAGGTGGAGAAACAGGGGAACTGTGATGCTGAATGAAAAGTGAAGCAACAACAACATCAGGTTTAAGTGAATAATCATGTTTCTGCAGCAGTCGTTTGAGAAAACGGACCATTTCGTGGCCCTTATTGTTTTTTGATAAAAGAAAAAGAAAAAAGAAAAGAAAGCCATCAGACAGATTACAGGGTCTGCTGATGTTCATTTCTCTACAAGAGCCCTACAGGATATTTGTGCCGAATTAAGTTTTTGCACTGTTGACAGATAACATCTAATAACACGGTATGTTCTGACAGCCGCTGTCAGCAGCTGTCTCAACATCAAAGAGGAGACGCTCGTCTCCACACTTCCAGGACTCGTCTCGTCGTGCCGTCGCCTGGACGCGGAGGATTTGTCAATCTTGAACTCAACAATTAGGTCACGTCGACAGTGCGGCGAGTTTCCCCCTGCACGTTCGAGTGAAGCGCGTGAACATAACAGACACAGGTAGTTAAGGAGCAAACGGCCACCTGCTGCGTGGCGAAGGTGAAAGGTCGGCAGGTGGACTTGACTGTGACTAAAACACATAGACACACGGATGTAATCTTTTCATAACATTTGCACTAATCGGGCAGGTTGAGATGGTTGTTCCCACCTGCCATCTTTAAATCCACAGCCGAGTATCTTCATTCTTTTTTCTTTTTTTTTTTTTTAAATTCGCAATAGATGCAAACGTCAAGCTGCAGTGAGCTGAGGCTGAGACCGAGAGCTTCCTGGCACCGTGCGCTGCAACCGAGGTCCTAAATAGGCTGGAGTGAGTGGACCAAGCGTGTGTTGGGAGGAAATACAGCCGAAGACGGCTGTAGCACGATGCCAGCAGAGCCTCCACCAGCCCCTCAACTCAATTTTAAAAAGGTTATAGATGGAAATAAGACTAAACAAAACTGTGCCAAACTAAACATTTTGAAAGGTTTGTTGAGAAGATCGGGTCTCGAGCCCGGGCTTCCCGTCCTGGGCAGCAAGAATTTTACCGGCAAACCACGATGGCTTCATACGTAGTGTGGATTATTGACTTTCACTTCTGTAATTCAAATGTTATGGGACACCTGGTGACAACAGGGATGAAATCAGAGGCACAGCTGAACTGAAATAAATAAAAAATTACCAAAAATGACCAGTCAACGACTTGAAGCGCTCCGTTTATTAAATGCTACCGGTCGGACGAGCAATGAAAATGTCACTGAAGATGTGAGTGTCAGGTATTGGGATCCCACCCTGCGAGGATTGGATGATCTGGTCCAATAAAGGCAAAGCTGTGCCACAAGACCACGAGGTTCAGTGATCCCAAAAAACCAATTGGACATCTATTCAGTCCAACAGATGAGGAACTGAAGCTGAAACTGACACGTAATTTAAAGCTGGGTCAGAGAAAATCTGTCGGACCTGCACAGTATTAGGAATGTGGTCTGTTCTGGCTGATCTGTGTACGTCTACACTTCCTACACTTTATTTTCATTTAGACTTTGGTACTTAAATCACCCAAAACACATTTGCGCCATAAAGTTCCAAGACGACAGGCACATTTCCACAACAACAACAAAAACCTTCCTCCCATGTCCCAGTTATTCATCGCAAAAAAAAAAAAAAGAACAGAAGAAGAAGAAATCCCACTTCATTTAAGCAAGAGTGGAACTAATCCCCAACGGAGAGGGAGACAGAAAATTCTTCAGGAAACGTTCTTTCTCATCTACAAGTCTTCCTCTCCTGGGTATCAGTTTTTTTTTAAAAAAACAAAACAAAGCCAATTGCACCTTCTATCTCTAAGTGTTGCTCTCCAAGGTGCAGACTCTGAAGTGTTTTGAGCTTCACAGTGATACCTGATGGCCACGTTTTACTACAGGGTACCGGGAGCATGAAATCAGTGATATGTTTGGGGTGCTGGCAGTGCGACACCTTTGAAAATGATGGGTTTTTGTCTATAGGTGCTTCTGAAAGAACGGGTAGCGATGGTATAACTGATTACAGATTTGTTCACAGATGGTCGAAAAACACTCCGTTTTTACTTCATTTTGTTTTGTTTTTTTTCCTTTCTTGTATCCTTATAGGCCGTAAAGGTTACTGGTTAGTTGGTTGGTGGGTTGGTTGGTGGGTTAGTTGGTGGGTTGGTTGGTTGGTTTTAATTGGTTTGTCAGTTGAGTTAAGGAGGTTGATTTGTTCATTGGTTGGTTTTTGGTTTAGTTTGGTTTCGGTTTGTTGGCTGGTTGGTTTTTTTATCGACTTGAGTCATTTTCAGATTGGTTGGTTGGTGTCATTTTCTCATTAACAGGTTGTTTGGTTGGTTGGTTCTTTGCATGATTGGTTGAGTGAGGTCAAAATACATGGTAAACCTATGAGTTTTCTATTTGTAAACATTTCTCACACTTCAATTTTCCTTATTTTTTCTTGAAACAGCTGTAATAAAAAGTGTGATTGGCGCACGCCACAAAAATGATATAAAAATAAAATAGCTTCTTCACCTCAAAAAACTCTGCTATAGAAAATTGATAGATTTCAATGTCTAGTTTATTTTTCTTTTTTTTTTTATCGTTGCCACACAGACGGATCACATCAAGCATGTTGACATGAAACTACAAGCGACGAGAATTAAAAATGAACGAGGGAATTTATCATCTTTATTCCCTCCAGTTCCCTGGTGTTTCCCCGATGCTAATTTCTAATCTTAATGACTACCAGATAAGCACACGTGGTAATTAAAGAGAGCTGCTTGGTAATTATATCTCTCAGGGACCTGCGCCAATGCCCCTTCAGCAGCACTTCCTCCAGCTGACACTCCAGCCCGGTTTCTACTCACGCACTCCACTCCCTCACAGCATTAAGCATCCGATGCTCTCGCACTCCTATTATCTCATCCTGACCCAGTGCTTTCACCTACTTTCTGAAAGTGGAAGGGGATCCACGCTCCGATGACACAGAAGTAATAAAATTCAATATTTCCAGGCACTTCTCGGATGAGTTATACGTGTGCTTGTGGAATCCCTAACAGTGAAATCACCGGGAAGCGCATGAAATTAAAGTCAATATTTTCAGAAGGCAGTAACAGAGGGAAAGTGGAAATTGATGCAGGTAATAAAACACATCTTGCCCTCGAAAACAACTACCACAAAACTTCACAATAACTGGCTGTGACTGAAATGCTTGTGGAAAGCTGCGAGTGCAGCCTTTGGTCTTATGAAATTACCATGACATGAAATCCATCACAACCAATGCGCCTTCCCCGGCGCTCACGTCTCCACCACAACGACAGCAATCTGTCATCTCATCTGCGAGTCCCCTGCCCGGGTGCAAAAATAATAACAGAATGGACAACAAAAGGCTCTGCCAGAGTCATGTGGTTATGAGTTGAGCTTATTAAAAAACCTCAGAAGAAAACAAATATGCAAACAGTGAGCCCGCCCCCCGAGCAGAAAACAATGAAATATGGTGTGAAAGAGAGAGAGAGAGAGAGCGATGGAGGGAGAACAGACACCCTGCTGCTAATTTAATAGACTGACTATAACAGGCTATGCAATCCCATTATGTTGTGTCATCTGTCCCGCGGACGTTGGATCAGTTCCTTGGGGGAAGGTCACGGCGAATGACAGACATAATCAGATGCAATCAAGTCATTCGGGATTCCAAATTTAAACGCCACCAAGGCAGGTTTGGAAGATGATGACCGGGCTGTTTATTTCCGACATCACTCGTCATTAAATTGAGTTACACGAGACTGACAAGGTGTCGCCGGGGAACACTTTACAAGCAGTATCTTGTAGTACTTTACATCACATCTATTACCCTCCATTGCCACAGACCAACAGAATTCAGAGTGTAAAATTATGTCGGATATAAAATCTTTCTGGAATAACAATCAGTATCAGTTTATTCTTAGAAATGTCTTTTTTTACTAAGGTTATGTCAGACAAAGGTTTGGAAAAATAATCTCAAAAACACTTTGAAAATATGAATAGATAAAAAAACACAACATATAAACTGAATAAAATCTTCATTATGAATTATAACTGCTCCTAACTTTACACCACATTCTTTCCATAGCTGTCTCAAATCCATTCTGCATATCAAACATGTTTTTCAGCTGAACGACAATGATGAGATCGCTGCCTCGCAGGGTGCACGCACACCTTCCTCAGGGACGACTTCGAGCTCAAGTGGCACTTCACAACAGAAGGATCAGACCAATATCCTCGCATGTCTACTGCTAAAAGAAAACTCATTGTTCCCCCTGAGCCACAGCTGCATGTTCAAGGCTACTTAACCATGGCTGACAAGCTAAAACTTCCCTTCAGGACCAAACACACAATCTCCTGGTATCATACAGCGAAATCATGAAAAGAAGCTGCATATATGTGAAAGTTGCGGGTCGAACGCGTGAAACCAACGACAGGAGTTAAAAGCACCACTATTAGGACTAATACTACCGTAAGTTCCGGACTATAAGCCATGACTTTTTTCAAACGGTTTGAACCCTGCGATGTGGCTACTATAGAGATTTTTACGGGTTAACGGGTTTCACACCGCCAGATTCTACTTCCTCGTGTTTTGAGCCTCTGCTTCTTCAAAACTTGCCCTATAAGTGATATTTCTGCTCTTCGTGACTTCGTGGACGGCCGTGAATGTTGCGTGAAGCCGCTCTGTGTATCTGTGTGTATGTGCACACACACACCCACACACACGCACACACAGCCCTGTGCACCTGCGGCTTATAGTCCAGTACGGCTTATATATGTACTTTTTTTTTCCTTTTTAAATTTTGTAAGTGCAGCTTATATTCAGGTGCGATCTATAGTGCCAGAAATACGGTAGTTTAGCACACTATTGTGAGGAATTTTGTTTCAGTGATCCTCCTTTCATGATTAAAAGTTAATCATTTTGACTTTTAATTAAAAAACCTGAGTTGGGGGGGGGGCAAAGCTGAAGTTACTGACGTGATGAGTTTCAGTTAAAAAGCACTAAATTATGGATGCATGGATGGATGGATGGATGGATGGATGGATGGATGGATGGATGGATGGATGGATGGATGGATGGATGCATGCATGGATGGATGGATGGATGGATGGATGGGTGAGTGAATAATAGAGAGACTGATGTCTGATGTGATCTAGAATTAACTCATTACAGAAATATAGAATAATATTAAGATAGAATAACAGCAAATAAAATATTAAATTTCTAGTTGTCAGTGTCAGTGTTAATTACTTGGTATATTGCTTTACGCAATAGTTTCTTTAACCCAAACAGTAGTTTTGATATCTGATCAAACAGCCACCATTTGAGATTATGTTGTTCTACATCAGGGGTCGGCAGCTCTCAACACTCAAAAGAGCCATTTGGACACGTCTCACACTGACGACCATGCCTGTGAGCGTTGTGGCTTCAATGTCATTCAGTTGTGTAAATCCAAATAATTGTAACATTGTGTGTCTGTTGTATGCCAGCGGGACCGAGGCTCAAGGAGCCGCAGCAGAGCGACCAAACATTCGCATGCGGCTCCAGGGCTGCGGGTTGCCGACCCCTGATCTCCATGAACATATTGTGAAACAGAGATTATTCTTTTCAAGGTTAATCATTCTTGATGTCGACAGGGCCTTTGTGTTGATACCTTCACCTGTGGTCAGCTGGGATCAGCTCCAGGCAATAAGTCCTGTGATGGTCCGCCTACTTCTCTCTCAATGTCAGCCTCAGGATCAGCATTGACGATCTGCAGTGTAGCTTTACAGAAGATGGATGGAGTGTGATGATGTTTTCCACTCTCATCACCTCTCATCACTGAGCGGTTCACACCCTGCGGAGGTGACTCTGCTTGACCTCCGCCATACTGCGAGCCACTGATTCTCCTGGGACATTTTATTTCAGACCTCAGCTGCTTCTTATCTTCACGTCTTGTGCCAGTCAAAACATACACCCGCAAGTCAGGACAGCGGCGTGATGTACACGAGAAGACAGCCGCTATTCAGTCTGCCAGGAGTGAAAACACAAGAACCCACCATCATTTATCACACAGCGGTGTATGGAGATGAGGTGGTTCACACACACACACACACACACACACACACACACACACAGAGTTCATTCAGACAATCCAGAGTGCGCTCCAGTTTCACTGGTTTTGCTCTCTTGACTTCTGAATCGAGTTTACTGCCACAGGATGAAGTGTGTGGTTTGGAAGCAGGCGTAATGTGTTTCTGAGGTCAGGCTGGAACTCAAAGTTGTGAAGAAGACAAGAAACACAACAACTCACAGTCACAGAGGCGTCCAAGTATAGTGACCTTTCTTTAAGTCCGATCCTCAAGCCTTAAATCTCACACTCTCTGGCCCCCGTGGTGAGAACGTCTTCAGAAGCAGAGACGCTGCTGTCAAACCACATTCTGATGGTTCTGTTCTCCATATTTATATTGTGGGCGGCACTGCGCTTTTGGGGTTAGCACTGGTGCGTTCAAAACAGCGGGTAAACCAAGTTTGGTTTTCCTCACCGTGGCCGCGTGTGTTTTCTCCAACCACACAGCAGCTTCCTCTCACAGTCCATCAACATTTGTCTTAGGTTCGTCTGTCTCTTTGTGTCAGCATTGTGGAGTAAGACGCTGTGTAATCTGGATGTTGGCTGAAATTACATCAGTTAGGAGGATTAAAGCACACCACAAACTGGGCTGATCATCTCAGACTTTTTTTTTAATTTTATCTTAGACCGTGTTTGAGTGTTTGTCACGATCCCTTCGGTCCTCGCGACCTGTCCGTCCGAAGAGAGGACACCTGTCTTCAGGGGACACTCACCCTGGGATCTTAGGATTTTCTTACATCAGAGATTTTACTGTTTAAAATAATGCTGATGAAGGAGGGACTTTTTTGTTGCTGTCAGAACTGAGAAACTACGAGGAAAATGTAGTAATGCTTCAGACAACATTTTAGATTACTTTAATAGAGGGTTGATATATTTCGTGCAAGGACTATATCAGTACATAAAGAAACAACCTTTGATGTAAAACAAAAAATATTTAAAGTTGTGCCAGATGTCACTTGAGAATAACAAAGTTAAATCAGCAGTACAAAAATGCATCAATTTCAAATCAAAGTGAAACACAAACTGCATTCTACTTTTGATTTTGACGGCATTCATTAGTACAGCGCTCCAGCTTTTATTGAACATGTCTCTTTTATTCCCATTATGAATTCTGCAGATGTTTGTTTGGCCTTTCTCTCAAATATAATCACACTAAGGTACAGAGTCCATTCCATGCAAGTAGGGGATGAACTTATTTTATAATCACAGCTCCAAACAAAGCAGGAATTCAGTCACGCCTCACAAAACATGCTCCAGGCGTAGCTCCTGGGGTTTTTAAAGGTGATCTGCCTATTATTCTTCCTAAAACACACATTTTGCTCTTGTTTGGAATTTGAGAGGTTCAAGCCGAAGCTCATTATAACTACATTTCATTTGAAGCACAGCAGCTTGTAGGAGACTCCTGTCTCTACTATTTGTTTTTCATCATCAGAGTTTTGTGCTGACAAGGTGAGGTTAATTTCACCCTGAAATCAGTGATAACACAAGGAGTTGCCATAACATCCCTCATATTCACGAAGCAAATTTCTACCCAGTTCGAGAAAGAATCTGTTGTGAAATCATATGAATGATCTCTTATCTAATCATTTAATGCTGAAAATGCATATTAAACAAATAGCAGATTGTTAGCTCATTGGCTTACCATCAGTTTTGGACCATGCAGGTAAAAAAATAAAAGTCTGTTTAGAGTTATTCCAGCTTATTTTTGTGGATTCATTTGCTTATGTATTGCTTTGGCTAAGTCCCACCCCCAAAGCCAAACAAACCAATAGCATTTAACCACCAACTGCCCTTAGAAGCCGACTTGGACATTCTAGGTGTAAAAGCATTCGAGCTGGCGACACTTTTATTGTTTTCTGGGCCATTTAAGTAATTTAAAATGCAAAAAACGGTCAAACAGGATTTAAGTTAGCCCATTTCCAAAACCCAAACAAAACATGGACAAACCTCCTGTGGATTAAGGTGTGTGGCAGACCGCACAAATTCAACCCAGTAAACAAGGAGGTCTACATTTGCTCCAAAGGCAATGTCTTGTACAGTCTCAGCAACCAAGCCATATACATAAAATCAATCACATAACACTAGCAGCCATGAGCTTCCTTAAGCTGCCATCGCAAACAGGAAGTCAGCTGCAACGTCTTGTCTTCAGTTAGCAACCACAACTAAAGGGGGTGTTGCTTAGCCAAATGTCGTCATGTAAGATGTCTATGTTCTGGTTTCTACTAGACTCATAAAACAATGTTCTACATTACATAGCATATTGGAAACAGCATGCAAAATGACATGTAACGTAATGCCACTGGTTGTATCAGTTGCTGCTGTAGTAAGTTATTATTCACCTGACATGAGTAATGAGGTCACGCTGAAGGCCGATGACACTGTGATTTATGGAGTGCAGGTAGAAAGGAGAGTAATGAAGATCAGTGGCTGCAGCTCAGGTGGTGCACTCTGGAGATACATTTTTCACTTTTCCCCTTCAGCCTTTCTCACATTTCTTTCTCCCTCTTCTACTTCTTCCCATTTCTCCTTCCACTCAAGATAATTGTGTGAAATATGAACAAACAGACAGTTTTCCAATCAGACCTCTGTTTATCTGAGATTTAGCTGAGACAGAGTAATGGAGCCATCAAAAAAAGAGTTAAAGAGAAGCAGAGTGCACCAACTGAAGTGCTTTTCCTTCATGGTTGTTGACTATAAGAATATAATAAAGTGCATCATAATCTTAATAAATAAATGATGTTGTGCTTTTCAGTCTCCTGTTTTGTTCATCAGCACGCTGGAATAACTGTTCTAGTCGGTAGTTCATGTTTGATCATCATTACTTCCTAGGATGATGTCCAGTTTATAGAGCAACATCTTGTGGAGCTTTTTGTTGTTGTTGTATATGTTCTTGTTGTTGTTGTTGTTGTTGCTGTTGTTTTTGTTGTTGTTGTTGTTGAACATAGTTTTACTCACTGCTTTCTTGTTGAAAATTCTATTTCCTTCCATGAGCTGATGTATCTTCTGATACCATCCAGATTGTAGAACACATATCAAACAGAATATGTGTATAAATAAATACATACATACATACATACATACATACATACATACATACATACATACATACATACATACATACATACATACATACATACATAAATACATACATACATACGTACATAAATGCATAAATACATAAGTAAATAAATAAATAAATAAATAAATAAATAAATAAATATTTGGAGGTAAGAAATAAGCTGTGAAGTTAAAACGCTGCTTCGCAGACATGTGGCTGCTGTGAGGGGGCGTGGCCTGCGAGTTTGACAGCTTCTTATCAGAATCCTGCCCAAAAAACCTTTTTTCTTTTTTTTAATCAAGTGGCTGACATTACTGCAACAGTTTACTCTTGTTCTTATGACTTCTAAATGGGAGTATGCAGGGGCTTTAAGAACCTAAAGTTTTGTTTCAACACAGTATCAAACTTTTAGTTTGTCACTGCACAGCAGAAAACAGATGCTAAAGATCCTAATTTCCCAAACATATGTTTCAACATATGGATCGTGTTGGAAATGGCACCAGAATATTCCCACAAAAATCTGAAAGAAACTGCAGAGCATCTTCGAAACATCAAACTTTAGTTTTTTCACTCCTCATTCTGCTCTCCAGCCTGCTCTTCTGTTAATTGACTTCCTTTTTCTTCTCCTTGGCACAGATCCCCTCGTGTGCACGAGGCAACGAGAAGCGTGCAGCTAACAAGAAGCAGGCGGCCGCCGTTCAGCACCGTACATTGAATTTTCTGTTTTGAAAATCCCAGTTCCAAACATCAAACTGAGCTCCTGTCTCACTCCCTGTAAAAAGACATGAAGGGAGACGGGGAGTGAGGGGGGTGACCAAACATCAGACCTCATAAAGTGCTGTGTACTGTCGGTGTAAAGTGTGGTCGGAAGGAAGGGGGGAAGAAGGAGGCTAAATGTAGAGGTTATTTAGTTAAACCGAGTCCATTCCTGAGCTGAAATGTAACATGAACGTATGGAAGGGAAGAGCGGGAACGGTCCAGATACCTTGTTTTTTTTCTCACAGTCTGCAGCGTTGAAGAGAAAGAATAGCTGTAAAATAATAAAAAGGAAATAAATGCAGAAAACTGGAATCATTATGAATTTATTGCAAAATGTGGCACTTTGCAAACTTTCTTTAAGGACAGGGAATAAAAGTAGTTGGTTCAGGATAATATGAAATGATGGTGGAAGACTATAAATTGAGGTGACAAGTGACACTTTACAATAAGTTTGGCGGGTAACTTGTGGCTTCTTGTTCACTTGGTACTTTTAAAAAAAAATCATATGAAAAGTGACAAATACCAGCTGGTTTGCACCACTCTCTACTTATTCCATGTCAGTTGAGTGGGGCGAAAGCCAAACAGAATTGTTCTTGGAATTTAGTTCAATGTTTTTTTAAAGCACCTATTTGGGGTTTTTTTTTTTTTGTTTGTTTCTTATTGAGACAATCCATACTAAAGTTGATGCACTCTGTCATTCTCGTCATGTGGCTCACAGAGTTCCTGCCATTCTGTCACCTCAAAGAACCTCTGTAGTGTCTCCAGACCTGCATCAGACCAATAGTCCGGGGCCCCGGGTGTTATAGAAAAATCCGAGACCTCGGTATTGTGTTTAAACTGAAACATTTTTGTATTATTTTGACTGAAATATTCACAGCTGGCCTCGGGTCTCCTCAGGTTTTCATGCCCTCTGTCAGTTTATTTTGGCCTGTTGTTGTTGTTCTTTCCTGTGGATTGGCTGGCACCTCTGACCTGGAGGAGGTGTTGTGTTGTCTATCTAATGACAGCTTCCCTAATGCATCAGCGTGTCCTTCAAAGTAAAACAAGCGATAGAATCAGACTTTGGGGAGCCAGGGCAGAGGACATGGGCATGGGGAAGGTTCCTTGGGGGCTGTCCACACAAGGATGCCAGTTCATGTAAACAAGCTGTTTTTGGCCTATCATTAATACGAGGAGGGGTTTTAGGAGCCCGAAAATGGGTTTTGTTGAACACGGGTTCTAGAGTGGGGAAATTCTAAAACCCAGGCTCGGCGGGGGGTTGTGTGTGATTAGCAGGATTAGCAGACGATGGTGTGGAGAACTTAAGTGATAAATATGACCTGAGACCAACAGTGAGCAGTCCAGTGTCCGGCAGATGTTTACTTTGATGTTTATGTAAACTGGACTACACCAGCGGTTGTTAATGAGAGAGGCAAACTTTTCCCCTTTTAGCTTTCTGCTCTTGGTGTAATATCAATCAGCCTGGACCGGCTGAAAACCGGTAATGTTGCAGTCAGGAATGTCGAAGTGCTGTCATGTCACCTGTGATCTGACGTTCCCCATAATGAGAAAGGACACGGCTTGAAACTCCTCATCTCCTCCAGTCACCTTTGTTTCCAATGTTTTTTTTTGTTGTGTTTTTTTGTTGTTCCAATTTTCTTTGTTGAGATTTGCACAAAATAAAACAGGCAAGATTGTTGGATAGTCACAATAAACAGCAGTTCCATATCAAAGAAATGTTTCACATCTGTCTAACCGTGTTATCACACACAGTCTGTCCTTTCATACCTACACACACCGTAGACAATTAGACAAACGGAAAAAGGAAAAAAACACAAGAAAAAAATCAAGAGAAAAACAAAGATGTTCCATAATAAAAAGTAATAATAAGGAAGTAGTATAAATAGGAAGTAATTGTTGCAGCTCAATTGCTTTCTGCAACAAATGTCAGAGAGTCAACGTATGTTATAAAAGGATGTTGAACCTTTCAAAGAGAATCTGACAGTCTCCAGAGTAACACATCGCAGTATCTCCTGAATCCACATATTATGAGTAGATGCGGTAGAATGAGACCACTTCAGGAGAATCAGGCCTCCAGCAAGTCAAGTGGTAAAAGCAATGACATTCCGAGCTGGTTTAGGGACACTGATTGAGGTTGTGATTCCAAAGAAGCCAGTAATGGGTTCAAGCACTATAGTTTGAACTACGACCTCACTGAGTGTTTCAGAGATAGTCCTCCAAAATCCAGACGGTTGCGGGTCTGTCAGAAACCTGTGGCCAAAGTCAGCAGCTGATTGTCTGCACCTACTGCAGGCATCCGTCCTGCCAGGGTAGAATCTGGAAAGTGTAACGTTTGTAAAATACCCTGCAAAAGTTTACACTATAAGAAGTTATGTTTTGTAGAAATAGATGTGTGAATACTATTTAATATCTCCTGCCAATTTTCATCAGATAAGTAAATTCAGAGGTCTTGACCCCCGGTGGGCCTCAGGGAGTTCAAACGGTTTGAAGACGGACTGTAAATGTGGTTGCATATGGTTCCTATAAGGACGTTTCATCTGATATTGCGAGCCAATAACTGATCTAACATTGATTCCTGTTGTCTGTTGAGAAAATGGGGGAAGTAAGTTTTCACATACTGTCTTATCTGAAAGAAATGGAATAAGCGAGTGCTTTTTAACATGGATTTTGATGCTAAGTCAGTAAAAGAGGAAAAACTGTCACTGAAAAGGTCATCAAAAATCACCAGCCTCTATCAGAGCAGTTACAGAAAACTGGGTCAGAACATGAGGGGGGAAATAGGTGATTACAGTAAATTGGTGATTGTCAAGACTGTGTGGAGGCCAAATGCTTTCCTGGATCATTTCCAGATTATGAGTGTATTTGTTAGTGTTGGATTGGGACTAACAGTCTAAATGTCATCCGCAGTTGAGAACACACCGCTGACCAGAGAGAGAGGCATGAGGAGATTTCAAGCAGTGCTTACAGCGGTCGATCGTCTATTGCTTTACATGTGTTCCAATAAACGAGCTTGTCAATATTGCAGGTCCAGTATTGCAGGGGAACTTTTAGAACGCCAATCCTCCTTGAGACGTAGGAAGTTGAAGGTTTGCCCGACTGATTCGTACCCGTTTGATACCCCAAAGAAAAGTGGTTATCAGCTTGAAAGTGGGCGTGAAGACCAGCTAGTAAGGTCCGACTTACAGTGGTGAAGGAAAGGAATAAAGTTTTTGGAGAACAGTTCAGTAAATGATTTTGTCTTGTCAGCTGCATGATTAATAGGGCTGTGGTCACTTTTGGCCAGATTCAGCTTATAACCAGAGGACTTTCTAAACTTCCAAAGTACATCCAAGATTACAGGAATACTGGAAGCAGGATTTGATATATATAACAAGATGTAATCTTGGAGAGCTTATGAAGTTGGCCATATCGAGTGACACCCTCAAACCTACCCTCACGGCTCAGGGTTTAACCGCCAGGGTAAATATCAAACTTGAAAGGAAGCAACCTTGGCGGGTACCCCGATGCAAATGGAATAAGCGTGACTTTATATCGTTAGTAGTTCCGATGTTATTGGAGATACATCTAGAAGCTTTATCCATTTTACAAAACCTGAGCCAAGAACGAACTTCTGGACCGCATAAAATAGATGATTTGCGCGATCAAATGTTTTTTTGGCATCCAGTGATAAAACTAGTTCAAGAGAGTCCGTAGGAAGTGAGAAAAGAATATTTAACAGCCTCTGGGTGTTAGATGATCAGTGCCTCCCAGTGATGAAGCCATTATGATCTGAATTGATCAAAACCGATAAAACGGACTGGAGGTGGCCTGCCAGAACTTTTGCCAGATTTTTGACCTAGATTCAGATGAGAAAAAGGGCCTATAACTGCTATACGAGTGAGGGTCTTTATCTTTCGTGAGTAATAGATTAATTGAAGCTTCTGACAAGGTGGGTTGTAGTAAACCCTTTTTGTTAAAAAGTCTGGTTAATATTAAAGGAATTATTGTAGTAGGTCTTGAAAAACTCTGTGGTGTATCCATCCGGCCCGGAAGATTTATTACTCAGTAAGGCTTTATCACTTCTTTAACCTCAAGCAGGCTTGTCGGTCCGCCCAAATTTGTTGCAACTCCCAGATCACTATGAGGGTATGTGAGCAAGTCAAGGGGGGTTTGGGCTTTCTCAGTCATGTGAGGAGGTTTGAGGAGAATACAATCTGGATGAGTAGTCAGTAAAGGCGTTGTTAATGACTGTGGGACCAGATGTTACTCTGTCGGAATTGAGCATAATCCTCAGTATGAGTCTGGATGCGGCTTCAGCCCAAGTTCTGTGCTCCAAAAGTATGTCTGCTTTGCCTCCTGTCTCAAAAATTAATTGTTTTGAAAATAGTAGTTGCTTCTCTGCCCGGCCAGAAGACAATCATACTGTAATTGGAGTTGAAAACATTTTTTATACAGCCATTTGAAATAGTTCTTGGAGTATTAGGTGTCCAACCTCTGAATTTCGCTTGATATTTCCTTCAAGTTAGAGTGCTTCAACTTCCTAAAACTTGAAGTAAAAGATATAATTTGTCCTGGTAAATAAGCTTTGAAAGAGTCTCAGAGTATGTTACGAGTTGAAGAGATGAATCTAGAACGCCTCAGAGGCGGTCTGCCCTGAGAAAGGCTTTTGTGCAAAAAAACCGGAGCGTGATCAGAGATTACAATACTATGGTATCCACAGCAGTGTTTCGTGTTATAGTTTATTGTCGAGCAGGAAACAAATCGATCCGTGAGCACAACCGGTGAACATGAGAAGAGAAGGAAAAGGCTTTACCGGAGGGATACATACTCCTCTGGGGGTCAGCTAGCTCACCAACACGTCAAGAGGAAAGAAAGCAAAAGTAATTTAAAAAAGGTTCAAGTAAGGCAAGAAGACGTCCAACAGGCGGCACACATCCTGTAAACAAGCGCTGAAGCCTTTCAGAGCCTGTGATGTTTTTATCTGCCATTCACTCCTCAGCTCCGCCGCTCCTCGTTTTCTGCTCCCTCCATCCGGCTCATTACGCTACAATGCTGCTTCTCATCACCAGCGTCAAATCACTTAAACATATATATCATACTTTTACCGTCAGCTGTGTTATTACGTCCTCCTAAATTATCTTTTTCAACTGAAATGTGAGCTGATTGAGTGGTTTTCCACTTAGAAAATTTCTGAGATTAAAGCTTTGGCAACCAGTTCTGTGAAGATAAAGAGCGACATATGGAAATCCGATGGGAGATCTGAAGGTTTAATGTGTTGCATCAAGTTCTACCCACACATGCAAACGTGCCCGCGGGACATTTACTCAGGTATCAATTCAGAGAGTAATGAAAGAGCAGGCAACACATGCAGAACCATTAAAAGCTGCACCGCACAATTACAGAGGTCTTTTTTTTAATGATCTGACCTTATTTGTCAACATAGTTATCTTCAAGTACTCATGTCGTAAATCAGAGTGAAAATCCGCACAGGTGGGGAATCATTGTCTGGACTGGCTTATGTTTGCATAACAAACAATGAAGCACCTCTAGTTAGAACGTCAGCGTAAAGTTTGTCTGACTAAAAACAAACCGGGGCTTTATTTTAATAACATATGGGCGCTGCTTTTATGAAACAAGACACGTGGCCCTTTTATTACTCTTTTGTTGTAAAAGAAACAAATTGGCTGCAAATTGCATCATATTTTTTCACCAGTGACATTTCGCATTACTTGAATAAGTCTCTGATGTGCACATGGTCAGCCTGATGCTTGCAGCACTTGCCAGGCTTTAAATCGAGCCTGAAACTCAAGCAGCAAGGCTCATTAATCAAATCTGTATCCACCTGTTTCTCCAAATCCTCCAATGTTTCTAAATTGTACAACTTCATACATTTTATCTTCTATCATTAGTTCCTGTGTTCAGCCATTTTTTTTTTTTTTATGTCATAGGCGTTTAGATCGTTTGCATTACCAGAAACAAACGAGAACAATCTGAATGACAAACAGCTCTTGGTGGTCCCTTGGCTGTGTTTTCTGGATGCCTGTTTGTTTTGTTTGGCTCGTGGAAATCCGACGCTGCGTTCAGAAATCCCGTTATTATAATCGGATATTATTTGTTTTTTTGATGTCAAACAAGAGCAATCTTATGTCTTATGCCAAGTATTTGACTGATTAAAGCTGTTGGGCAGCTAATGTCTTACAGATATCATATGGCTGTTAAACAATAAATACATAGAAAACCAGGAATTTTGGATTTGTTGATTTTTTTCGATCAATCCAACGTTTTAACTTCTTCATGCTGTAAAGGTGTTTTTCATACCTGGTCACCCCTTTTCTGCTCATTTTATATGATCTTTCCTTTACAACTTTATCGAACAATGATTACAAGATGCTGAAGCTGATGGGAATCTCTTTGTTATTTACTGTTTGTCCAATTTGTGGAGGCTCAACTCAGGAAAATAAATAAAAAGCAAACTCACACAGTGCAAGATAAAAAGTTAGATAAAAATATAGCAAAAGAAAGTCGCATCAACAAATCGTTAAAAAGAGACAGTGACTTAAAGATGTAAGTCTGTATAGACTGTATGTTCACTATCATGACACAAAGGCTCAGTTTATTTACAGTTTAGTTACAAACGTTTTGTTGTGTTTTGGGTCTCCGTTTACATGACAACGGTGCTCAGAGCCACTTAAAAATGCAACTTTTTGAAAACCGCTCTCACAGTGGAACTTTTCAAAATGCTATAATTATCTCCATGGAAACGGGGGGGAAAACTCAAGTTTTTGAAAATGCTTGGACTCCATGTAGACGGTGGAAATGCGTGCAGAGAACAATACACAATAAACATTAACAATGAGAGAACACGGAGATTCGTATGGACAGTGGAACAAGTACTATACGGATGATATCCCAGGAGAATTTGTTCTGGGAGTCACGACACTCTGACGGCCACCATTGTTGTTATCATCCGTCTTCTCACACATTTCCAGAAGATATTTTAGTATGGCCAAGACATGCATGTCCAGAAGCAGCATTTCAGAAAAGTTGCGATTTCTTCCCTCTATATGGAGACATAGCATTTTTGAAAAGTTCCACCTCAGGAGCTATTTTGAAAAAGTTACTTATTTCAGTGGGTCTGAGCACCATCGTCGTCTAAACTGACACCCAAAAGTCAATGAAAGTTCTTTGTTTTCACGTGAAAACCTTGTTGTGTAAACAAGGTCTGCATGTTGACAGTGTATCTGTCTATGCTGGTTTTTGTGCTGTTCCTTGCTGTCATTGCTTTTTAAATCTGTTTCTATCAAGAAGGGCAATCATCCAGATTATTGAGCATCTTCCTCCCAATAACAGATGTAGCATTAGCTGAACTTAATGAGTGACTATGGAGCTTTTCCACTGCTTTCACGGCCCTTTACATCGTTAATCACATTCACCCATTCACATCACCTCCGAGACATGAGTCTAATGAGAGCAGATTATGAAAATATACAAAAATCATCTACAGATCTACTCTTAATTTGTTCCTGTGATACATCGGTTACTTGGCAACCAGTGTACAAATCAGGACACATCTATATTAGACAGGAGGGATCACAGTGTTTTCGACCCTCTGTGTATTTAGAGAGATGTTAAGTGGTTGGGGAAGTTCGGGGCTTGCGGGTTGTTTGGTATTCCGAGGGCAGGGGATGTGTAGGTGTCGTGGCTTCAGCGTCTGCTCCCGGGCCTCAGACT
>OMNM01038009.1:0-10412 GCA_900302745.1 Parablennius parvicornis | reverse complement strand
ATCTGTGTTTCCAATTATTCGGCTGAAGGGGTGAGATCTTCATTTTGCTCTCTGTAGCTGTGGGAAAAATGTGTTTCTCCTCCCACACGAGGCCATCCGTGTCAGCCCCTGAGGAGCGCTGTCCATCACGTAAACAAGAGGAATCTCCAAAAAGTTTCCCTTCATGCTTCATATGCTGAATGAAACAGGCAATGAGCTTTCAGCAGGGAGGTTAAACTACACAGAAGACTTTGAATTGAAAGAAAAAAATATGCATGATGTCCTGCTGACATAGAACGTCATATGTCGATATCATGGTTACTTTTAGTTAAACTTCTGTTTACCTGCCCCATATGTGTTTCATTCATCCCGAACTAACTCAGTCTACTTCATAATAACGTTAAATAAAACCCACCATCTATAATATAGCATCATGATGCATGCACATGACCCATGATTAGCATTAGTAGCTCAATTTGTAAGAGATTGCTGCATATTAGTAGTTTAACGCCACTGTTTTGATAGAATAGTGTTAAACCTAACTTAAGAAGTCATGCACAAGTTCTTTCAGTAACTGGTTATGTTTCTGCTTGAATTGGTTAAGTGACCCACTACTACATGAAGAAATTAAAAGTCATTCTCTATCCAGTGATTCCGTAGGTGTGAGCTTTGAAAATACCAAAGATTGTCTCTGTGAAGTCATAGAACATTTTAAATATTCCAATTTATAAAAGACTTTGGAACTAATAATAAAAAAAAAAATAATGCACCAATACACATTTTTATTAAATAGTTAGAAAACAATTCAGAGTTTTTATCAGATCGTGTAAGACTTTTTCTTGAAATTGGTTTCCCATTCGGATTTGTGCCATTCATTGATCTTAAGCCCCGTTCAGATAACATTTTTAAGTCAAAACGTAAAGCTCTCATTGTGTTTTGAGTGTGTGTTTACACAACAACAGTACTCGAGGCCAAGGAAAACACCACTTTTTTAAAAACACTCCAACTGGACCTCTGTGGAAACGGGGGGAAAGGTAAATGTCCTTCTGGACATGGTCATTAGATGGACGATAACAACAATATTTCTTCCAGCGTGTCATGACTCCCACTTCATCTTCTCGTGGACTTGGTAGATTCAAAGTTGTAATGAAAATCCAACTTTGTTGTCTGTCCACTAGAATATCCGTGTTCTCCCGTTGTTAATGTTTGAAGCAAAGTGTTCTCTCCTCCCGTGTGTGAGGCTTCGTCACAAAAACAACCAACAGCGCCAAGTTGTGGCCCAGCATGCTGTTTTTGTGTAAATGGACATCTTTTTCAAACTGTTGAAGAGTAAACGTGAAACCTTTCTCAAACAAAAATGCAAAAACGATGCATTTTCACTTCAAAAGTTGTCATGTATATGAGTTAGAAATAATTTTGAGGCTTTAGACTTTTAGAATTTTATTATTATTATTATATTCCCAGCAGAATATGTCCAGGTTAAACGGTTTTAGGGAAAATCATCGTCACAGATGATGAGATTGTGGATATCAGGATTGGCTGAGCCACAAAAGGTTTTTATGACTTTTTTCCAGATCTGGATATAATTTCAGGCTCTGATCCATTGTCCGCATGTTGTCAGCTTATCTAAGCCCGTTTGGATCCGCTACTCTTCCCCGCTGTGCCGCATGAGATGACTTATAAAATGGCACATTTGGACATTTATAGGACCTCGAGTTATCATCATTTCAGCTGAAGCAACAAGTATGAAGACAAAGAGATTCAGGGTGGGAGGAGGTCAGAGGTCGGCTCAAACTGAAAGTTTTAGTCTATTTTCAGCTAACTTGTATTATTTTAACAGAGGCTGCAATGTTTGTTTGTTTTTATAAATGTAATCAAACTCTGTCAAGTTGTAAAAAAATAAAGGTTAAAAAAAATAAAATGCAGAAATATTTGCCGAAGTGATAGTTGTTCAAAAATGGAGTTTAAAGATGAGTTGAAGGGTTTCCCATCCACTTCCATGTTAAAAATCTATTCTGAGAGCAGTGGCGTAGTGGTGTATGAGCAGGTGGAATTATCAATATGGAAATAACAAAATAACTGCTGATTATTTCAGTGCCTCTTTTGCCTGATAGGAGAGCAGCCGATACACTCAACCTCCAGAATATTAGGTGATGTAATCCCAATCCACACACACGCTGCACTACACTGGCTGGCTGCTGCGCATTTGGCAGTGTTTGTCTCCTAATCTGAAGGTTGCAGGTTCAACTCTCCATCGTCACCTGTTCGCACGTTGAAGAGTCCTTGAGCTGCTCAGAGTGGATGGATGGACTCAGCGCCTTGCAAGGCAGCCGCCTCCACTGGTGTGTGAGTGTGATTAATGATGTAAAGCACTCTGGGACTGCTCAAGTGGTTGAAATGTGCTAAATAAGTGTAAGAATCTATTTACTTTCCTACATCTAGTGTAGCTACAAAACCACAGTGAACACTAACGATACCTTTTGAAATTACTGTACTTTTGCTTTTGTTGAGCGCTGTCTCACGTTCCAGCATTTTCACTTCCAATGAGTCCAACCGGATGTGGCGATGTCCTGTTTCATGAGAAAGCAGACGTTACGTAAGAGCCCATTATTCCCATTTATTGGATTTTTCCGATCGAACCACACTCAACGCCTGTTTTGACCAAATCAGTATATCCTCATGAGAGAAAGATCCAAGCGACGACCTTCTGTACAGACTGTTTGATGTGTTGGTTCTTGTCTTGAAGACATTTCAGGAGCATCTCAGCTGGTGGGGAGATTCCTGTGAAATTTGCTGCTGATACTAATCATCCCAAAAGCTTCTCTGTCCTCCATGTGACTTCCCTGCGATTTGTATCATCACCTCCCTACCCCCACCCCACCCCCTCGTCTCTAAGGAATGTTGATCCAGCCTTTGACTGGTGCACCGTGGATTTGAAGGTAGAATTAGATGGGTTTTATACTCAGACCCGTCAGGACATTCTGTTCATGGGAGCTCATAATATTCGTCTTTGTTTTCACCTGTTTGTCTGTGACGTGTCCGCTGTTCTTCCCAAACCGACCCGTGAGAATTTGGTTTCGTTTAATTCCCCACATAGTTTTGCTACTAAAAGAATGAGGGTTTGATCGTTCCTAAAATCTAACTCAAACATCCATCTCCCTCCTATACCTGCTTCTTTCAACTTAGCCTATCACAGCTACGGCGGAGAGCTAACAGAGACATGCACGATAATACCTGAGGGCATTTGGAGAGTGTAATGAACTTATCATGCCTACCTTTGGAGTGTGGGATTATTCTGCGTAATGCATCCATACGGACAAGCAAAATTCAAACTCCACTGACAGATCCTGAGTAATAATGAAACTGATCTTCTTGCCTTAAAGGGTCAGTTCCTTATCCAATAATTTTTTGCTGTATCATCATCATCATCATTCTTCCTGCCATCTCCACAAACTGTGTGCTCTTTCTGAGGAAAGGTACAAGAAAAAAATAAAACTACCATCATGATTTCTGAAAATGATCAATTACCTTTGACTGAGTCATCACATATTTTAAATTCTCAAACTTGTACATTTGTGTGCATTTCCTGGAATTCAGTAGACAGATGAATTTAGGTCCAGTCTGGACTGAATTCCTCCTAGGATTATTAAGGTACTTCTATTCTAATGCTGACACATCTCAAGTTTGCATGTTCTTCCTTCGCAGTTTTTGTTTTCTGGGTATTACAGCTTCTTCCCTCAATTTAGACATACTCTTGTTCAGTGACTCAGCCTTTCTGCTGAAGTCCACTGGGAGAGGTTGTAGATCCTGAGCCTGGTTCAGAGATAGATGAATGGGGCCATCAGTCTATGGATGGAAATGCCTGTTTTTTATTCTCATTCTGGTTTTATGATCTTAACCAGCATCTGAGTCAAACACAACATTTTCCTTTCTTTGATTTATCAGCTAATCCATCTTGTTCTTCATGTTGTCTCCAGGACCTGCAGGAGGTTGAGATACCTTCAGTACTGGGACAATGTCATCCACTAACACTTTATTCATGTTACTGTTATAGGGGACCAGCATCTGCCCCAGTGGACATTAAATGAAGGGTAGGACGAATCCTGGATAGATAACAATGCATTTAAAGTAAAATGTACTGTTTTTGTGTCTTCGTTTATGCGGAAATCACAGAAACACTGAAAACGATGAAGTTTTAATGTTGGGCCAATAGAAAGTGTTCTTTGTTTTTTTAATGTCTTATAAATTATATATAATCATTACCAATGAAAATACACGGACACTCTAGTGGACAGACGACCAAGTTGGATTGTAAATACGATGACTGGTAACAACAAAACCACCAAGTCCAGGAGAATCTGGACTGGCAGTCATGACATGACAGAACATTGTTGTTATTGTCCATCTTCACAAAACATGTGCAGAAGAAGTATTTACTAAAGCTGTAGTGTGGACTCACAGTAGCAGTATATCAGAAGTTTTGCATTTTCTCTCGTCTACATGGAGACGTCGTCAAAATGTTGCGCTTTGGGAGCCCTTTTCAAAAAGTTGTTTACGCTGGTTCCTAGCACCGTTGTTGTTTACACAGACACCCAATATTCAACAAAGGCTTTTTTTTCTCTTGAAAACATTGCATAATAAATAGGGCATCCGTTGAAATAAGACATGGAATCAAGAAGGTAATTTTGAGCAGCCAAGCAAACATTTCTCTGGATTATAGGAGGAATCCACGTCTGATTTCTAAATAGGGCATTTTTAATGGGGTGCTTGCATATTCCTCCTGGGACTGTAAAAAGTTTCGCCTGGGGGTTTTTTCAGCCTCTAACAATCCAGACACATACTTGACTTTAAACTGGCAGTAGGAGCACTGTCCAGGCTGTAGCCTGCTTTTTACCCCGGCTAAGACTCCAACTTTGTGTGTTCCCAACTTGGACAAAGCGGATGAGTGAATGAGAAGTAAGAGAGCGTGTCCCTATTTTAAAATTCAGCTTCTGTTTTTTGTTTACTTAACTAAAATTCAAAGCCAAAACTTTTTGAAAAGTTTGTTGAAAATCATTCATGACTAAGGACAAAGGATTTTGGTCACCAGGAGTGAAGAGACAAGAATCACATCGACTCCAGTCCAGCCTGAGGCAGTGAGGTACCTCACCCTGACCCACCGCTGCAACAGAGGCTGATGATCAATGAGACATTCCTCTGCAGTCCACCGCATCAAACCATCATACCCAGGACAGATGGGAATGTAGGATTAAGATCAGCAGGGAGTGTTTTTCTGGATCGGACATGAAATGCTAAAACTTTAATGAAAAACCTCTGGAGATTATGAAATCTCTTAATTTGATCAAATCAACTGATATTATTGGCTTTATGGCTTTAAAAACACTTTTTGTCTTGTCGAGAAATCTGTCTGCAAAACGTCCTCAGTCTGACAAACCACTTCATCATGAGAAGCTATGAACTTACTGTGATGACAAGAAGGCTGCATGTCGGTCTGGCCTCAGTGTGAATGTCCTCAGTTCATGTTCACCCCTGGGGGGCCGGTCTGTGCAGTCTGCATGTTCTGCATATTCTCCCTGTGTGTGCGTGCCTCTGTGTGTGTGTGTGTGTGTGTGTGTGTGTGTGTGTGTGTGTGTGTGTGTGCGTGCGTGCGAGCAAGTGTGTGTGATAAGCTGTCCACATTGTTTGTGGTGTAACCTGCCTTCACCAGTCATTAAAGTGGGATCTGCTTCGGCCCCCAGGAACTTACTCAAATGTAAAAATTGTGTTTTCAAAAAAGCAACTTTATTTATAAAGTAGTTTGAACTAACCAAAGTGCTGCACAAGGGAATAAATGAGATGGAAAAAGGACACAATTTGCATGTTGTGAAATAGATGACAGATACAGACAATACAAATAAAACAAATGCAGTTGAAATAAAATAATAAGATAAAATAATGGGTAATATAAAAGATATTAAAAGATGAGTAAAACAGTGTACGATAAAAAGCCAATGACTCACACGGTGTCACAGGCCTAAGAGAACAGGTGGGTTTTAAGTTTTAAAAACAGAAACGGAGGAAGTCTTTCTGATGGACAATGACTGCAACAGCACGGCCCCTCTGAGAATACGCTCAGTAGATTGTTCTCATGTGAACGAGGCCGTAGAGTACGAAGATCAGCAGATCAAGAAGGTACAGTGTTCATCAATGTCTCAGTGTATGTTCTGGTAAATTGTGCAGGTCGTTTTTAAATAACCTGTTTCTATAATTTATCATGGTCACCACGCATGTTCAAAGACCTGCTTCCAGTGGTTCGACTGATGTTACCATGTTGGTACAATCCCAAAGAGAACAGACTTCATTTCATCAATTTATCTTGAAATTTAAGGACGTACATACACATTGTATACCCACGAGGATGGTAGAAGCAGACATAAGTTAACTGCAGTCAAAGACAGCATGCACACATTCACACCTAAGGGCAATGTAGACTCATCTAACTGTACATTAAATGCCTGTCTTTGAATTCAAACTCTAACAGGGAGAATATGCAAACTCCACTTGGAAAAACCTCAATTCCAAAGTCTTCAAGCCTCTGGCAAGATTTGTAAGCATTACTCCAGCATGCAGCTGTAAATATGAGAACATTTATGAGGAATATTGGTCAAAGTCAGCTTCAGATGCAGTAAAGTTAATGATCCAAATCTGATGTGACCTGCTGTGCTGATGGATGAGTCCCACTTGATCCTAAACTGAAAGCACATGTCTGCTCCTTCACTGCGAGCGTAAATATCCAGCATCAGTACCATAAGCTCTCCAGAAACTCCAGGAGACAAGTACTGTAAGTAGTTATGCAGAAGTTAAGAATGTACATAAAGATATATAAACTATAAATAATTCTACATTTCAGCTACTAGGCATCTGCAAACGTTGGTAATGTTGTGAAGGTAGAGCCGGCTGTGAATGGTTCAAAACTTTAACTATTTAACGCAAACTGAAAAACTTGGAAATTAAAGTTTCCATCCCAATGTAGATATTGAAGATGATTTGAAACTGTTTTCTTAAATTTTTCGAAAGGACAGAGACTATGTTGGGCTATGTTGAATACTTTGTCAAGTTTTGGGGTTTCACCAGCGTTTGAAGCCACTGAAAAGGCAACTTTTTGAAATCATTCTACACTGAGATTTACACAGAGAGTCAGAGTGTTTTCAAAAAGTTATATTTCCACACGTTTTCATGGAGACGGAGTTGGAGCCTTTTTCGAAATGCTCCACCTTGGGGGCCATTTTTAAAAAGTGGCGTTTTCAGCATTCTCGTGTAAACGGACACCCATAATGCAATAAAAATTTTCAGTTGAAGATTTTAACTTGTAAACAGGGCATCAAAATGTATAGTCTGTAAAATATGGTATTTCTTAACTGCAAAGTTAGAAAAATTGCAGTCTAACAAAATGTGAGGTGACATTATATCATAATTACTGAATGCATCACAATTCTCTCAAATTCTAGAAATCTTACAAAGCAGCACCATGTTTAATGAGATTTAATCAGGTATTCTGTCAATAATAGTGATGAAATACTGTCAGTAGTCTAATAAAGGGTTAAAGAGTTGGAGGGTCCGAGGGTCTGAGCTACTGTTTTAACTATAGGAAGAACTGCACATGAAATAGCATCGAGTTTCTTTTTGAAGCCGACATGTTTTACTGCTTGTTTTCAAAGTTCAGGAGTCAACTAAGACGATACGGTGTGTTGGCTCAGCAGGCTAAACCACTGATGGCAGGGGATTCAACACTGATTCTGTCAACAATGTGGACCGGAGCATATTTTATCCCCAATCTTCCGGTACGCCGTTACACAAATCATACATGTTTTGGAAGGGTTTTTTTGGGGGTTTTTTTTAATGTGGCTTTGTGCTCCGTTCCAATGAATTTTCAAAACAGAGCCGACGTTTCACTGTTCACCTCATGTCTTCTCAGTTCTTTCTGACACGCTGCTGGCTGCAGAATGCCGAGGAACCGCGTCCTCTTTTCCACTGATTGTGAGCGTTGTGACACTTGGTCAAACCTGCTTCTTTCCTCCCTTTCACTGTTTTACTGCCTCTCCCTGTCGCACCCTCCTCCTCCCCCGTCATCTCTCTCTTTTCTCCTACATTATCTCACCTCGACCTCTGTAATTGCTCCGTTTCTGCAGGCAATCGGAGCACCAGACTGTTGTTCCCAGTTTCTCCTCTATCATTATCCCGCCTGATAACCCTGACAAGGAGTCAAACAGACAGCGAAATGGCATGCTGACACCCGCACCAACAACACACACATTTCAGTTTGTTTATTTCCACCTGCTGAATTGGATGAAGTTCTAAGGCGGAGAGAGAAGGAGCCATTTCGGTACTTTGATTTTACTGCTGTATCATTTTCTATCCACATTCCTGTATTTAATCCTAATGCGCTGCAAAAATTAAAGGTGGAGGGAATGTGATCACTGCGAGGGAAGCTTCTGAAGTGCGGATCTCAGGTGTGACGGTTTCCTCGTCAATCTACGTTCTCTCCTACTTTGTCTAACTGAGAGTGGAAGAGCCAACCCCAGCGAAGGGGCTGATTTACTAAGATCCCGCCTCAGTCAAGACTCTGAACCTCAAATTGTTCCCACTGGATTGAGTGCCTGATGAAGCAGTGGGAACGTGCGATATAAATGGAATAAATTCACCATTTTCCATTTAAAATGTGCAATTCGTCAAGCTCATCATGAGGTCACAGTGTACTACTGCATCTACAGTTCGCTTAAGTCTGTGCTTGGCATCTACGCAGTCCCTTCACCACCGGAAGTTTTGTGTCAAGGTTGTATCTGCCGCGAAGCACTTACATAACGCTACGGGCGTGGAATGATTGGTCACGAAACAGCATGAAACTGTTTATTTTCCTGTTGAAAATTGCCACTCGTGAGGAGCAAGTTGGTACAGGGATTGGCAGTGATGCTGCAAATTGTAGCTTCGGGTGAAAGTCAACAGACTGTAGCCGCGAGCTACATGCTAGCTTCCTGCACCATGTGGCCGGTATTTTTGGAGGTGTGCAAAGCGTTGTGGACGATTCTGAAGTTGAAATTTTTCAGTATGAAACAAGAGCTGACTAAATCTTTTGGAATTGTAACTGTTATAAATTTCTCGGTGGTGTGTTTCCTCTCGAATGAACTGATTTTATACACTTCAAACTTCACCTTTCTTGATGTTTCTCAGGAATTGCTGCAGAAAACAATGTCAATTTACAGGCAAATGGCAAAATTGCTGGCAACACTGTTGTTTTCATGTTGCGCCAGTAGGGGGTGCTGTTGTTTGTATTTGAAATTGAAGCACACACACAGGCACGTGTACAATCATACAATTTAAACTCTAACAATAAGTGTACACAGACATTGGTGTGGAGAAACGATGAAGTTAGATTGTTATTTCAGGTGACTATCAACTATAAAACTACCAAGTCCAGGAGAATCTGGACTGGGAGTCATGAGACTCTGGAAGAAACATTGTTTTTATCGTCCATCTACTGAGCATGTGCAGTAGAACTATTTACCATGGTCGTGTTGTGGATCTGAAGTCACAGCATTTTGAAAAAAGTTGCATTTTCCACCATCTACATGAACACAGAGCCGGGATCGAAAAATTGCATTTTCGTGCACCGTTGTTGTGTAAACAGGGCTTCAGCTGCGAGGCAAACTTAACTTGGAAAAAGTGGTTTAAAAGATGGATGGACTGATAATCAGTTATAATAGGAATAAAGTTGAGTATTTAAGCCTTTTTAGTTATTCCTTTTTTTGAGTAATCGCTCACATTTTGGAAGAAAACTAAAACCTTTTGAATAAAACATTGTGGTTATCTATGATATCCAAGGACTGGGCACTCAACACCTCAGAAAACTAACACAGTGATGCTTTTTATCTTGTTTATTTAATCTGTTCTAAAACAAATGTTTCAATGGTTTGTTTTAAGTTTATGGTCTATTTCATGTGGAAAGTGGCCGGCGGCAGTGAAAGGAGACGTCTCGCCAGAAGCAGTGTGGTATTTAGTTGAAGCCTTATTTGTCTTTTTTATGCTGAGTGACCACAATGTTAACGTAACCTTCAGCAGTCTTAACCTTCACCAGGAGTCTATCCCACCAAGCTATGAACTGTCATTTCATTTAACAAAGCATTATGGGAATTTGACCTCATCATTGTTCTCTTGTATATGTTGTGGAAAGGAGTTTATGAAAACTAATTATTGTGAGGCTCGTGGTTAGCGGTGGTGGTTAGCGCTCTTGCTGTGAGGTATGGCTGCTATCAGTTCCAGACTGAGGGCTTTTCTTGCATGTGTGGGTTTTCTCCAGGTATTCTGGTCTCCTCCCACACTCCAGAAACATGTATTTGAGGTTATGTAGTAAGACTAAACCACTTTATGTACATGTGAGTGTTCATCTGTGTGTGTTT
>OMNM01038008.1:18081-30375 GCA_900302745.1 Parablennius parvicornis | reverse complement strand
CTTTTAAAAGTGAAGTTAGCTTCATTTCTTCACGTGTTGAGTTTGTGTTGTGGAGCCTCATGTTGTGTGAATACTGGAGGTGTATACAAAATCTACTTTGGAAGTGGAACCAAGTTAATCATTGAACCCAGTAAGTGTGAATATTGATCCTGAATGTGATAAAAATGCAGTTTTTTAAAGAAAATTCAACTGATAAAGAATCTCAACATCGATTACTAAACTTTTAACATGTTTCATCTATTTCTGTTTGAGTGCTGTAATTCAGACCAGACTGGATTAATTCAGTTATTATTTTAATTATAATTCCAGCTTGTTTTTCCCGGTGGGGTTTATTAAATGTGCTTTAACTTCACAGTTTTAAAAGTGGTTCGTACGTTTTCCTCCATGTCGACTAAAGTTTCTGCAGTAACTTCAGTTTAGATCCTGGTTGAGTTGTTTTCTCAGTTAATGTTCTGGAGGTTGATGCTGTGTGAATACTGGGACCAAGATGATCTTTGGAAGTGGAACCAGATTAACTGTAGAAACCAGTGAGTACGTTATATTTACAGAATCAATATAATAGTTGCACAGTAGAAGTGGGTCCAGTACCGATGCTTGTGGAACACCACACGATAATTCATGATTATTTCAACAACGTTCAGCTATTCCAGTACGGAAGAGGATTAGGGCCACTGAAGAAAAAACATTAAATTCGGTTGAAAAAAAAACAACAAATCAAGCTCTTCAGAAAAAAGTCGAAAATCAAAGTCGAGATTTATTTATTTTTAACCCAGAATAAAAAAAGTCGAAAATTGATGTCTCATCTGTAGTTCCAGTAATAAAACATGGTACTTTTTAAAATATAATCATATTAACAGGAAAAAACAAGTCTTACAAAAGGGAAGTTAGCTTCATTTCTTCACGTGTTGAGTTTGTGTTGTGGAGCCTCATGTTGTGTGAATGATGGAAGAAGCAAACTCTACTTTGGAAGTGGAACCAAGTTAATCATTGAACCCAGTAAGTGTGAATATTGATCCTGAATGTGATAGAAATGCAGCTTTTTTTTAGGAAAACTCAACTCATGCTGGACATCAATTTCTAAACTTTTACCACTTTTATTCTATTTTTGTTTGACTGCTGTAATTCAAAGCAGACTGGTTTAATTAATTTATTAAGCGGCACCAGACTCGTCGTTCATGCCAGTAAGTCCACGTAAAATTATATATTGTTTCCAGTGGTGAGGCTGCACATTGAAATACTTCAAGTAGGAACCAGATTAACAGTCACTTCCAGTAAGTGCTGAAAACATTGATCACTTTCAAACAATAATGATGAAATTAGCTCTAGCTTTGGTGTGAATTTCTTTATAAAACGTGACGAAGGAAAGAAAGCAAAGTTTAAACAGTTTGTGGAGACTTTGAGTTAAAACAAATATTAACAATGAGCCTAATACTTACTACCAAATGGTATTACGAGAGGAATGGAAAGTCAACGTGCAAAAATCACATTCAGCTAAAAGTCTTAAGAGTCAAAAGTCAGCTGTTCAGTTTGTTTATGCACTTTGATATTTGTGCATGCTTCATGACATTTCTGCATTTGTATTTAAATTTGTAAATGAAAACTTTGACTTGTATGCAGATATTGAAATCTGGATTTTTGCACGTGCTATACGTGTGTAAATGGGTATATTAAGATATGTGCATGCTTATAATGATCCTTCGTATAACTTCAGTAGACCAAGAGGCTTGTTTGGAACAGAAAATATTACCAACGCACAAGAGAGTGTTCTCATGTTAAAATGCAGTTTCACACAGATGCACAAATTTAGATACAAATCTGTGCACGCATTTAAAGAGGTCATTACATACATATAAATACCTATACATATTATTCTGCTAAAATATGATCCTCCTCAGTTGAATAGTCGGTGCTGAGTTTCCGTTGTAGAGTTTCATGTTGTGTGAATACTGGAGGCTACACTAAGCTCCTCTTTGGAAGTGGAACCAGATTAACCATCGAACCCAGTGAGTAAACTCATCAAGATCGCATTTAAAAGTATGTTTTTATTACCAAATGCATGGACCTTAGATGAAAATTGTGTGTTCTTAAAGTTGTAAATTTGCGCAACAGTTGGTCAGTGATTACATTTCCAAACCAATGAAAATCCTTCTGTTCAGGTTTGTGTGTAATAATCTCATAATAATGTCATTTAATGCTTCTAATGCTTCACAGTCAGAACCTAATGATTATCAACAGCTTTCAATTAGCGTAATGGATGAATCTAACCTGGAAATTAATTTAATAAACTACAACATTCATATACATCTCAGAAACAAAGAATATAATTGATGTATTAGCGACTCTGTCAGTTAATATTTCACTCTCAACATATACATTAAAAAAAAAAAAGTTTATAATTAAAATGATTATGGCCCTTGGTTTAAAAAAATAGTACTTTTATGCTACTTGTGATTGGGCTAAAGGCTAAAGTTATGAGGAATTAAATCAAGTCAAAGTGTGGAAACAGTTTAATTGATGTGTAATAAATTTAAATTATATAGAGGATTAGTTATTTTATCAATTTATATAATGGGCACCGTTGGTACCCTGATATGAATAACATAATATAATATAAAACGAGTGTTTTTCTGGTTGAATTTGTGTGATGAGGCTTCATGTAGTGTGTCTGTTAACCAGTTCAAGATGCTCTTTGGAAGTGGGACCAGATTAACTGTTGAAACTCGTGAGTAATCTGTAAAACATCACTCGATTTTTAATCCTGATGACATTTCTTCTTTATTCAGGGTGATACTCCTGCTTTTGACTCATTCAGACGTGTAAAATGTGTTTTAAGACACTTGGAGACCAGTAATTGGCCATGGAAATGGTAGAAAGCCTTTAGACTTCAAGGATTCAACACATAATGTTGACATGTGGGTGATTATGCAAGAATATTATACATACACAATATACAACATATTATGTCCAGATTCTCCAGACAGCATTCCCACACTGCAATTTTTATTCTATATTGAGCTCATTCAGCCGTTTTAAGTATTTATCAAGCTTTAATTCTCTAAATCTATGATTGATTTTGATGTCACAGATGTAGATTTGTCAGAAAATCACTGATTCTGTATTTTTTTCCAAAATGACTTAGATTTCTGTCAGTTTCAGAATGTAGTTCATTCTGGTGAAGCTGAGAGTTTATCTGTGTTTGTAGTTTAAATCCCAGTTTATAGAGCGGCTGAAAGTGTTAAAACAGGAACTCTGAACATAATCTTACTCCTTCAGTTTGGTCTGTCACCTAAAGTCAGCATTTTGCTGTAAACAAAGTCATAGCAGGTTATAGAAATCCTTATGGACACGCTAGAGTCTGGGACTCCACTTGAATGTGACTTGATAAGTGGATTTCTCCACATTTTGAAGTTAGTTAGGAGTTTTGGCTCTGCAGCGTCGCACTGTGTGACTGCTGGTAACAAGCTCGTCTTTGGAAGCGGCCTCAGACTTCACGTCACTGAGAGTAAGTTCAACTTATTATACTCACACAAGAAAAACAAAACAAAACATGGCTGTTAAATCCTAGTAGCTTCAGCTCTGCTAATAGTGTTAAAGTAGTTTAATTGGAGTAAACCAGGAGTTTAAAGGCTCGACAGGAAGCTGTGGTGTGTTGATGGGAATCAGAGAGTTTAGAGTTTGTGTTGTGGAGCGTCCTGTTGTGTGACTGTTGGAGCGAAGATGTTCTTCGGGAGAGGAACCACGTTAACTGTTGAACCCAGTAAGTGCTGATACACACTTACATCTCAATAAACTACAACAGAAAAGTACTTTTTCTCCCCCCATAAGTTGATTCAAACTGTGTAAATGATGTTTATTTTAAGTCTTGTAGACACAAACCAAAGTATTTCATGCTTTTCGTTGTTGAAATTCTGGCTTAGAAGTCAAGAAAATAAAAGCTAGAGAATCTCTTAATAGAGAAGAATAGAGAATTGGAGGCCACAATGAACAAAATTATGACAAAGTACAACATATTATCTGGTAATAAAGGAAGAATTTGGGTCATTTTAAATGTTAAAATATGCCAATAGTGTAATAAGACATTTGATCGATTTTCATAATAACATTTTCCAACAAAGTTATGATTTTAAGGATTAAGCATTTAAAAAAAAAATTAAAAATGTAAAAACTGCAAACAATAATACAATAATGAATATAAATGTGGAACTGCATTTATCAGAAATAAAATTGTTTTAATTCTTCATATTCATTCCTTCACTTACTCACCTTTGAAAAAAACAACTATTTTATTCCATTAAAAATAAGCATTATTGGTTGTTAGCACAGGTTATAAAAATCTTTTTTTAATAGCTTGAATGAAAAAAAGGAGGACTTCTCAATGACATTCTAATTTCTGAGCTATATCAGTAAAAAGAAAGACTTAAATTCTGGCGGTCCTTTACATGCCTTTAATTCTCCAAATTAAATCCTGTTCAGAGTATCTGCTCCAGAATGTTCGTGTTTTTAAAGCTGCACGTTCATCAGGATGGAAGCTGGAGTTGGTTTTCAGTTTGTGTGATGAAGCTTCATGTTGTGTGAACGCTGGCGCAGGAACAAAGATCCTGTTTGGAAGTGGAACCAGATTAACTGTCAATCCCAGTGAGTACTAAAGATGATTGAAACCCGGATTAATGTGGAGCTTAAGATGCATTCCCATATTCAAAACGTTTTTAACTCATAGCTTCATCCAACATACATGTCTGTAACATGTAACACAGTGAGTCTTAGTTTAAAAAAAAAAAAAAAATTAAAAGTTATTAATGTGAATGTTATTCATGTTGATAATTTATCAGACATATTTCCATCAATTAGGCATCGTCTGTTTGAATGAATATTAAAAACCACGACAAAATCAAACAAGAACATGAAAAAACTAATTTTGTTTAATCAAAATCTGTTTAATCAGTAATCTAATAATTTACACTGAAAAGTTTGAGGATTTATTTGTGATGTTTTTCTCCTGTTTAAAAATGTTATAATCAGATCTTATGAAAAATTTAAATAATTTTAAATGATAATTTCGATCCTCTCAAAAACAAAACTCCTTTAAACTTTTAAATTTATGTGAACAAATGTAAAATATATACAAAGATTTAATTGTTTGAGAATTAAGATTAGTGCATAGGAAAAATTAACTTTTGTCAAGTATTAACTTTACACCTTTTTTAATAACTGAAGACAGCAGCATCCTTATTTCGAGTTGTGTTTCTGGTTTGTGTGATGAAGCTTCATGTTGTGTGTCTGGTACGAGCCAGTCGAAGATTTTCTTCGGAAGTGGGACCAGATTAACTGTTGAAACTCGTGAGTAATCTGTAAAACATCATTTATTTTCTTCTACAGTTGGAGGACTCATTCAGACTTTTAACACTTGTTTTATAATACACATGTGAAATGCACAATGCTTTAGGGAGAAACTTACAACTGCAGTATCATTAAAAAGCACTCTGTTTTTATTTCTGAACTCATATAAAGGAATGGAAAAACTAATCTGATCTGATCGATATGCTAATGTGTTTTATTTCTTTCTTTTTTTTTTTTTTACACACAAGGCGATTTCTTCTATAATTGCCGAGTTATTCTGCTGTTTTTGAGTCATTCATACTTTTAGCAGGAGTTTTATATTTCACATGTAATATGCTCAATAATGTGTAGGGTGAAAAGTGCAAGTGCAATATCACTAAAAAGTACTTAGTTTTTATTTCTACAGTCATAACATATAAAGGAAATGGAAAAGAATCTGATCTGAAAGATATTTCTGATTAATAATCATTTCTGGTCTAAAATCATTAAAGTCAAAACTAAAAATTTCCTGACATTTTTTATTTCATGTCATGAATAAATAAATGGATAAATTTCAATTTGGGAATAAATTAATTTATTAGTTCAGTATTCTTAGATTTCCTTAGAAATTCCAAATGAAACTCGTCATTTTAGCAAACAAAGATAAAAATGTAATAAAATAGAAGTGGAGGAGAGCTGTTAGCTGTTAGACAGACTTTTTATCTAAATGAATAATAAAACACATTACAGTACATATAAATGATTTCATATAAACAACTCACACTTCTGCGCTTCAGAAGTTCCCAGATGACCTTCACTTATATTCATTCTTTATTTCATTTTTATTGTTTATTATCGTCTTTGTACATATAGAGGTGTTTTTGTTGTTGTCTATTTCTTGAGTATTGTATCAGTGATAAAGACTTAAACACAGTTCAAAATAACTTTTTCAAATTTTTCAAGTACAATTCATGATATTAAACATTTAATTGAACATTAATGTCGTGAACGGAGGAAAAGACTTTTGTTTTGTGAAGGCCTGCGGCCGGCTGGCTGCCGCTGGGTTTGTGTTGTGGAGCCAGATGATGTGTGTCTGCTACTTCTGGATATAAGATGTATTTTGGGAGCGGGACCAGATTAACCATTGAAACAAGTAAGTTCTGTTAAACCTCTCAGAGATCATCGTTTATCACCAGTGCAGAGAAAGAGGGAGGAAAATAAAACCACTATACTGTGGTTGATGTTTCTGAATGTCAGCATCACTTTAATGAAGCGCCACGTCTCTTTTCCGCGATAGACTATGACTCTTATACAATTTACAACTAATGTCCAAAATCTTTTCTATATTTGATTCTGTCATGATGTTGAGGAGCTGAATTTGTCTGAAAATTGATGCAGTGTTGATCAACATGTTGCGACTCCTTAAAGACTTAGTCTTGACTTGATGTTCTGGTCCTGGTCCACTCGGTCCCGGGTCCTTAAAGTGGTCTTGTCTTGGTCTAGGGAAGTTCTGGTCTTGGTCTCTTAAGGTCTTGGTCACGAGTTAGGTGATCCTCACTACAACACAACACAAAGCACACGTGCACATTAAAACAAGCCCGACTCAGGAATTAACATAATGATGACTTTTTATTAACATTATAAAGTAAAGAGTTTCCAATAGACTCCAGAATACAGACGTCAGTATGACGTGGAGTTCTGAGCGGTTCTTGTCCCAGACACTCAGACTGTGTGACTTCTGGATCAGGAGTCTACAAGCTGATGTTTGGAGCAGGAACCAACCTGATGGTGGAAACCAGTAAGTGTCAAGATATTATTCATTAAAGAGATCTTAACTACAGTTTGACTCTCATGTCGAGTAAATTGTAGGCTGGTCGTTGATTTGTTCTGAAACGCTTTAATTTAATCAAAGTGGTATTGCTTTAAATACAGACACATTATTGGATTAATAAAACACCAGTGAGTATTAAGAGTTTGCACATGTATCATATAGATACTTTTATTTATTTATTTATTACAATAATCGTAACAGTCATTAGATGATACATAAAATAATAAGCTAAAAATAACAAGTAGTGTTGGAGGTTTGAATAATTCTCCTTCATTAGAGCATAATTTACCGAAGCTTGTCAAGGAAAACACTAAATTCAATGTATTGATTTTGTGTTAAAGAGTCAGTGAAGCACTGAGGTGAGTAGTTTGAGCAGTTGGACGTGGCCGTGGAGGTTTATGTTCTGACTCTGCAGACTGTGTGAATGCGAACAAGATTATTTTTGGGAGAGGCTGCGGGCTCCGCGTTGAAGCCAGTAAGTCTAATCTTGTTATTCTGCTGAACTTAAAAAATTCATGAAACATGTAATGTTTGGTCTGATTAATGTCTGAGAGTAGAACTGTCAGGGCAGTTATTCAAATTGTAAGTCACTAAAAAAAAAAGGCCTTCAAAAAGCTTTTGTCTTGCTCCATACTAACAAATTCAATTTCATTTCTTATTGGAAAATTCACGAGGAATTAGGAGGGTGTTTTTGGTCCTGTTGTACAAAAGTATTGTAAAATTGTTTAGAAATTGTGCAATTTGAGGCTGTTATTTATTTTAATCTCTTTGCAGTTAGTGTGGAAACATTGCTGTCTTCTGGTGATCTGATGTCACGAACATTTCTTCGTGTATAATTTAGTGGAAACTGGAGATTTGTTTAGTTCTACTGTGTTCATGATCAAGAAAATCCCCAAAGGAATGCTTATAGAGCTTGTAATGGCATTAAGTTTTTATTAAAATGTAATAATTATTTAAACTTTTACATTTAATTCTCATGTGGGATTTTAAAATCAGTTATTTTGCAGATGATGTGATGCAATTTGTTTGCGCTCTAAAACACAAAAAGATGGATTTGGTTTATCTGGGTGAGATTGTTGATTAGAAGTGATCTAATAATGGAGATTTATACAGTAAAGTGTTAACAAAGTGGAGATGTGAACTTTGAAACCAAACTTTCTGTCTGTAGTAACTTTGTTCCTAAAGTCACTGCCAATATGACTTCAAACGTTATTGTTCAGGAAGTTTGTATGAAAATGCCTTTTGTAAAAAAAAAAAAAAATCTGAGAAGTAAATTTGACTTATTTCAATCTGTGAAATCAACAATGAAAAGTCAAGTTAGGAATCAAAAATATTTCTTCAACATACAAGACACTGATTTTAAAACATAGTTAATTTAAGTAATGTGAGCCTTCACTGTGTTTCATTCGGTATTTAAAAAAAACAAACAAGTGTTCCCAAGAACCACAGCTGAATAGAATGAAGATATACAAAGTCAAAATTAAGTTCAATTTACTTGATTTTTATTTTTAATGTTAAAAAACGAAGTAGTTTAAACAAAGATCAGTATTGTTTGATCAACATGAATAAATTATGCAAAACATTTTTTTTGAAGCAGATCTCGTACAATATGATTTCATCAACGTAGAGAAACACTCACACCCAAAGTAGTTTTTTTTAGTTACAGATTACTTTCTACCCAGCTTTGTGTGAAGACAGAAATGTCTGGACTCAAACTTGGGAACTTTAAGCTGTGAAGTGAGAGTTCTAACCACTGCTCCACCGAACAGCCTCTCAGAGCTGTGCTGCTTAAAAAAACACCATCAATCTTGAGATTGCACAAATATTCTATTCTAACAGATGTTGAGATAAATGAGATTACTGGAGCAGAAGGACTTTATGTCACAGACTTGGATGCTGTGTGAATACTGGATTGAACAAGCTGATCTTTGGATCAGGCGTCACGCTGCACGTTGAGGCCAGTAAGTCCATTCAGTTATATAATCTTATATAATATTATATAATGTTACACAATCTGCAACATCATGACCTTTTTCTTCCTTAAAGACTTTTACAGTTGTTTCATCTCTTCTAACGAGAACAATTCAATATTTTACATTCAAATCGAGTTAAAATGCTCAGTAATCCAGCAGCAGATCCAGTAGGAATTATATAATTTCTTTACATTATCACTTCAGAATGTTTCCCTTGTAAGTTGAAAATGTCAGAGGCTGGCTGTCAAGTTTTAGCTGCCCTCTGACTCACTGTGTGTCTTTTTCTGGGATCAAACTTCTCTTTGGAGCTGGAAGCAAACTCGTCGTCGAGCGTGGTGAGAGTAAAATAAGTTTTTAAATAAGTTTCTTAACCAGTCCGCTCCCTGTGAATGTTGTGAATGTAACATGTGACGTTAGAAACTTGGATTATATTGTAATCTTAACTTGCTTATCAATACTTAATACGTTACAAATGGGTTGACTTCACAACCTTAAGCCACCAGTGACTGGTTGCCAGCAGAACTGCTGAATGAATCAACAGATTGTTGAATAATATGTTGGATTTTTTTTTTTTTTTACAGTGGAAATCCTCAAATCCACTATGATTTTATTACTTTGCAATATCTCAACAAGAAACAAATATGTAGTTCTGATCTAAAAATAACTGATGATAATTACACCCTGAGATTATAGATTAAACATTTAAATTCATGTCGGGTTCAGAGTGAAGATATTAATAGAAGCACCACATTCAAACTACTGTAATCACCAACAGTCCTTTTTATGGAAATAATCTAAAAAAGAGTTTCATAATTTCAATACAAACATAATTTTACTTACGTTTGCTAAACATGAACGTAAAGCCATTTTTGAGTGGAGAGTTGGGTTGTTGTTCAGCTGGAACTCAGTGTGTGACTTTGTCTGCTAACCGGGGGATCGTTTTTGGAAACGGGACAAAACTAATCGTAGAAAGCCGTAAGTATTTGAAATGCTCACACAGTTATTTCTTATATGAGCAGTGAGCTGCTGAGGAGCTTTTAGTCTTTGATTTCATCTCAAAGTTTAACAATTTGCAGATGATGTGATTGTATTTATTTTCGACAAAACATTTTTAAATGATGTGTCAACACGGCACCTGTATTATTTAACAACTTTACTGTGATTAGCACAAAAACAATGGTGGGACACACCAACTAATATTATAACAACGTAAAGTTAAGTTTACTAAATCCTGATTTTGTTGTCTAAATTCCAAACACAACATCGACTGTTAGTTGCAGCAGCAGGAATCTTAAATTATTTATATTCGGAATCTGTTTTATATAATAACAAATCAAATAAATAATATTTTATAAACTCATGTGTTCATTCAAAGTTTTACAAAAAATCTAAACATTTGACCAAATATTGCTTGGAAAATGTTGCGCAACAGTAGAAGCTTTGAGGTTTTCAACAACGTTTTTATTCTTCTGTTATCACTTCAGATTACTTAATAATTACATTGACGTATGTAATCGTAGTCGCTAACGGTTTTTGGTGAAACAGTTATATAGACAGTCACAGAAGGATTCAAACTTGTACAACTCACAGATACAATTGAATTACATTGATTTTTAATGCAGCACAGTTTTTGAAGCATTTAATAATTCATGATGTAATTGCCAATGATCTCTTAACAGGCAGGTGTAATGTGATTACTTTTGAGAGTAATGATAGATGAAGTTTTATAAAAGATGGATGAATCAGTAACTGATCCTTGTTATGAAGCTAAAATATGTTATTATTTCATTAAACTCCTATTTACGGAAGAAGGATATCTATTATCCGGGATCCTAAACCTTACCATGTATTCACAACACCTGTGTTTCAGTTTTACCTTAAATGAAGAGTAGTTTCTTTTTTTTTAAAGTTATATTCTGCTGTTTGTGTGGCAGTTTATCTCAATAGTCTTATTGTCATTAGTTCATGAATCTGTTTCTTTAAGTTCCACGAACTGATGTAACTTTAATAGTGTTACAGAAACATCAGTAACACAGACACATAAAATCAAAGCCCGCTCATGGAGACGAGTGATTGTCGCATATTAATGAGTTTTTATTAACAAAATAAAGAGTTTCCATTAGACTCCAGAACTCAGACGTCAGTACGATGTAGAGTTCTGAGCGGTTCTTGTCCCAAAGACTCAGACTGTGTGACTTCTGGATTAGGAGTCTACAAGCTGATGTTTGGAGCAGGAACCAGCCTGATGGTGGAAACCAGTAAGAATGAAGATATATTATTAATCTGAAGAGATCGTAGCTCCAGTTTGAAGAAAACGAAAAGCAAAGTCAAGCAAATTCATGAGGAACTAGTCTAATGGTGATTTACATAGTGTGGCCTGAAGTCACTGATTTATTCTGGTGGACAAACACTTTGGTAGAAGTATTAGAATAAACTTTTTAATAATAAATGTAATATTTGATGAAATGAGGTTTTATTGCCAATTTAAAATCTGATCGCTCATATTAGTTTCACTAGAGACTCTTTTTTAAAATGAATCATAAACACCAATGACTATTAGGAGTTTACTCATTAATTGAACAGATGAAATATCATTTTACAATGTTAGCAGCAACAGTTATCAGATATCAACTAAATGTTTTAAAGAGTTTCCTAATATTTGAGGTCTTCCAACTAATTTGTAACCAAATGTATAACAGATGATGTGATTGAAATCCTTCAGTGTTTTTAGTTTTAGTTCTGAGAGGAAACAGTGTGTGCTTGCTGCTGGAGCAGGATGGAAACTCTTGTTTGGTGAAGGAGTTAAAGTAACCGTCCAGCACAGTGAGTATATAACTATATCCATTTTTAGAAAAATTCAATAAGCTTAATGCTATAAAAATAACTTGTATGATGTTCTCACAAACTGAAAAACATCGTTTACAACAGGAACACATAGCAAATTCTTTCGAACTTGCCAAGATTCAAAATCTTCTTTTCAGACGTGATCGATCATTTGATTTCTGTTAAGAGTTATATACTTATTTTTTTGTCATTGATTTTACAATATTTCCTTAAATCTATATTTAAATCTTATTTCAAGTTACATTTACAAGGTGCGTGGAATGATAAGTTCACTAGTTTAAAGTAACTTTCTCCTGAAATGTAGTGTTTATATCATATATTTTGGCCACC
>OMNM01038008.1:0-18061 GCA_900302745.1 Parablennius parvicornis | reverse complement strand
TATATTTTGGCCACCCTTTATTCTTTGCAGTGTACAGATCATGTGTCTAGATAAAATAAAAGTGAATCTGGAAATATGATGGATTTAAAAAAAAAAATTCTGCATGTTGCTGTAAAATTATTAATTCAATAGGAGCATGATTAGAAAAAAAAACATCTAATGATGTGAGGAACGTAAAAATAATACATATTATAATATTGTTAGTTAATATTTATAATATTAATCCACATTACAGGTAGTGAAACGTATGAACTGTTAATTTTGAGACTAATTTCTCTGTTATTCCAAACCTCCTGAATCACGTTGGTTTGCTTCGTTGGAGCGTCTTGAGAGTTTGTGTGCTTGAGTCCGTCAGAGTGTGACTGGAAGTGGAGTTGCTAAACTCTTGTTTGGCTCTGGTGTTGAACTCTCAGTCCAGCCTAGTAAGTACATTTTAAACAATTCATCTCTATCGGTGATGGTTTAATGTGACAAGTTTATTAAACCTAAAGTTCTGATCTTTGTTGTGTCGTATTGTGTTAGTTTGTCTTCATTTGTTTCTCTTTTTTTGTGTTTTTTTTTCTTGTTTTTTTTTAGAAATCAAGCAGATTTTAGTGATTTTATTGCTCCATATGGTCATTGTGTGATTAATTTGGACTCTTTGATGCTTCTTGTCTCAATATTTGGTGAATTTAATCTACTGTAGTTTGTTTTGATTGGGTTCATCTACGAGTTTATGTTGTTGGATTTCCTGTTGTGTGAATAGTTTTGGGGAAAAACTCGTCTTTGGTTCTGGAACCAAATTGGTTATTCAGTCAGGTGAGTTACAATCCAAAATGAATGCATTAATTTCCGAGTCAGACAATGAGTTTGGTTGTAATAGTTGTTGTCAGGTTGTTTGTGTCGAGGTATTTGTTGATGGTACAAACACTGTGTGACTGGAACTGGAAGCTGGAAAATCTTTTTTGGAGAGGGAACCAAACTGACCGTGGTCGACAGTAAGTTGAAGTATTGCAGTAAATGTTCTGTAGTGAAATATTATTGTTGTTTTGACTGGGTTCATCTCAGAGTTTATGTTGTTGAGTTTCCTGTTGTGTGAATAATGCTGTGAACAAACTCATCTTTGGTTCTGGAACCAAACTGGTTATTCAATCAGGTGAGTGAAAATCAAACAACCAAAATTAATGTAATTATGATGAAAATGCTGTTTTAGTTCTCATCTCTGTGTCTTCCCTTCGGTTTGCACAGTTTACACACAAACTTGAAAAACACCCAAATAAGAAAACGTAATGATATTAATATTGATTGAAATAGTATTTTCACTTGTAAGCTATAATTATTACGTACAGTGTATCACTAAGAAAGTAGAGTTACATGTTATTATTGCAATAATGACATTTCTTATATATGCATTAAAATAGATGTTAATGGCTTTGTGAGTAGAGATTTTGCTGTTCATCCCAGAAAACAGTTCCTTTTCTCTTTGTCTTATTCTAACAGCACCTTTGACTTGGTCAAGACTTTATTGAGTTTTTTTTTTTTTTTTTTTTTCCACCATATGTGTAAATAGATTAAAAGTTTAAAAAGAGTCAAGCACAATATTCATGGGTTATTATTAATTTCCAGTGCTGGGAAATGATAGTTTTTCCGCAAAATGTTGGTTTTATTATCGAGAATATTGTGTAGCCTTACTGAAAGGCTGAAAAATTTCAGTTTTGACGTAGATGTGACGTTTTATTGTGCGAGAATTGAGATTATAGGGGGAAAAAACCTCTACTTTTTAGGAAGTACTTCTGGAAAAACAACATCCCGTTCAGAGTTGACATGATGCTGGTTAGAATTTATGAGATTGTGTGTTTTGACTTCTGGGACTTAAAAAATTATGATTGATCTAAGAGTTTGTTTGGTTGTGTTTTATAGTTGGTCTGAAATGTAACAGATAATTCTACCCGTTGTAACAAACATTAATGAGTTGTGGGCCGGTGCCTGTTGGACTTCCTGGTTTATGTAGCGCTCTGTTGCAGTGTGTGACTAACTTCGGGAATTCAAAGTTATATTTTGGTTCTGGCGCCAAACTTTGGATTGAATCACGTAAGTACAGTTTTAATAGTGAAGCACAACTGTTCAAAAAGCTGATGAATGTTCTGCTGTTTCAGTGGATTCAGAAACAAATTGAGTTACTTTACCAAGTGAACTCTGTTAATCGGGTTTATCTCTCCTCACTTTTTACAGGACGCCATTTAAAATGTTGGGAAACTGTCATTTCCATTTATAAAACTTTATTGAGTGATGTTATTTAACTCATAAAATGCTATTTCTATGTTATATAATCTGTTGGGAACTAAAAAAAAAACAACCAAATTACACATTTCCCAATCTCAAGCTCAAAAAGTCAATGTAAATGGGAGAGAGTCAGTGAAGTTCTTATTTATTTTCAATGTGCTCAACAGCACTGAGTGGAACTGCCAATGCGCATAGTCTGTCCTAAATGACTTATTAAACACAAAGCTTATGCTTTAAATTGAATTTTTATCCAATATAAATCAATGATACAGTGGTTTTGTTATTACAAGTAGTCATCTGTATGAAACCTCACACATTGTAGAAATATTTTTTTAATCATTCAAATATTATTTATCTGTTGATTCTGGCCTAAAATAGACAGTTTAATCAAGTGATTTTAAAACCTATAAGAAATGTCTTTTAGTATATTCAAAAAGCAAATTATGAGGGAATAAAGTTAGATAATTTGTGGCTGGATGTGAGTTTGTCGTTTTGATCCAAACATCCCCGATGACATTTTCCATTTAATATAAGAACATGATGTAAACATAATGAAGACAAAATGTCAAAAAAAAGCTACAGCGAATAGCCACGATGAACATAATTATGTGATGTGATTACCACCAGTTAGTCTGCATCTCCTTTCCTGAGCCACAGTTTATGCAGTTGGGTTTGATAATGTGTGAATGATTATGCTGCTTCCAAACTGCTCTTTGGCTCTGGAGTCAGACTGACCGTTCAATCAAGTAAGTGATGTTTGTCACACTAGATCAGAAAAACCTTTTCCTTAAAACTCTTTTTCAAATGTTCCCATAAAACTGTCCGATCGCCATCATAAAGTCCCTGGAAAAATGTTTTCCAAAATCTGATGAACCCAGAAAGAACAAGACAAATACTTCCTGAAGTGAGATTTAGTTTTGTTAGAAACATCTGAGCAGATTCATGTTTGGAGCAGAATCTCGGGTTCTGGAGGCTTTTTGGACACGGCATCAAACTAACCGTAGAGAACTGTCAATATTAAACATAAAACGTAATAGTGTAACACAAATGAGATGTTCAGATTGTTTGCGGATTAAGTTTTAATTGTTTGACGATAGTGATAACTAAGTAATTTACCCCAAAAGTTTAATTTTAGTTTTTTTTTTTTTTTATTCTGTTTGAAAGTGGATGTCAAAAAGTAACACTGAGGAGGCAGCATATTTAAATTAGTGTGAACTTTTTAGATGTATGTGAATTTATTTATTGTAACTTGTTTACATGGTAAATGACCAGAGTGCTCACTGAAACAAAGTGAGTGGTAGTTGTTGTTGGGGAGACATCAGCTGTGTGACTGGTTCTACGGCAACATGGAAGCTGATTTTTGGACGTGGAACCAAACTAATGATAGAAAGCAGTGAGTATTAGCGAGACAAAAACATAAAACAATGGGAGAAATGCATCTTCGGGACAAATGTTGACATTTTAATGCATTATCAGATTCGTTTGAGGCATTCTGGGGCTTTGGGCTGCTTCATTTTAATCATAACTAATCATAAACCGAATTCACTCTACAGATACCGTAAAATTTTACAAATTGTTTCTATATTATGCATTTTAATTCATCTATGTATTTAGCATGAAGTTTATTGTTACAGTGGATTCAAGAATATTTTTTTCCTGGTTGAATAAATAACAAAAATTAAAAAAAAAAATAAGGAGAAAAGTTTTGAAACTGTAAATTTAATATGTAGTTCTGAGTCTTAAAATACTGTTAGTCACTTCAGATAGATAATAATCAAAAACAAATTTACAATTTTAAAGGCACTTTCCGATCAGAACAATAGTTTGAGCAGTATTAAAATCTGCCTCACATTTAGTAAATTATTTAGTAAACATTATTTGCAGATGATGTATTTTATTTCAGTGCTAAACCACCAAACCACACAATGTAAAATCCTGAAAACAGAAAAAGTAGCGGGAAGCTTTGATTGGAGTTTTCTTAAAAATGAACCAAACTGAACATAAATGCATCAGTAGAATCAAGTCGCTGGTTAAATGTAATCACAGCCTGCTTGTGCATGAAACATGTTTTCCACTTAATTCACTTTTATAGTATAAAATGAAGGTTAATGACTGTTTCTGCTCTTTAAAAGCTCCAAATAACATCAACACCTTTGAAACCTTTCCATTACAAAACTCATTTGATTCACTGGTGGAGTGTTGAGTAACGTCTAAAATTGGAGAAAGTTGTGGGATCCAGGTCGGAGTTATTGTTCAGGACAGAAACAGTGTGTGTCTGCGAACCAGAAATTCATCTTTGGTAACGGAGTCAGACTGAGTGTCGAGGCCAGTAAGTACCGCGACTTTGTTACCACTCCGTGTTTAAGCTGTTTTATTCTCAGAAGAAAACACGAAAACAAACATATAGTGACGTCTTATGAAGGGAATTTACTGGTTAACAACAACAACTTAACATGTCTTTTGTTTATTTTCAAATTCATTCTTTGTTTTTAATACATATAAGAAACCCACTTTCTCAAGAACATAACAGCTCAATGTTGCAGGTAATTTTATGTATTTAGAAACCAAACAAAACCAACAGTGGACTTTCAGAACAATTTCCCAAACCTAATGCAACCCAGAAACCAAGATGTTCTTTGAAACAGGCTCCATTTATCGGCCACTGCATATCCACTAATATGACCTCGTCCCTAATGTTGTGTAAACCTCAGTTCTATCCGCTTCACATGTAACAGAAGCATTTCTTGACTTTATTTTAATTATCTTAATGTCACTGTTGTTAATCAGGTTGTACGACTCTTTTATGTTGATTCCTTCGTCGCAATAGATCCCTTCATTTGTATTTTGATGTTACAAAAATGTTTGTATGTGGTCATGAAAGATTACCGAGACCATAATCTGTATATTTGAATTCTCAGTCAAGTTTTGAAAAATAACCGTTCACAGTGTTGGAAATGGGAAATATGAGCCACTTGGTTTTGAGCCGCTGATCAGCTCCAGTTTTTAGTTTGTGGCTGCACGTTGTGCGACTGCGTCTGGCACCAGAAAAATCTACTTCGGAACAGGAACTAAAGTATTTATTGAAACCCGTGAGTAGAATCTGAATAATTCCCTTCTAACAAAGCTTTTCTGACTATCCTACCTTTTTTTTTTTTTTTTTATTTCTTAAACTTTTACACAACTAATTGTTGTGATGTGATTCAGTGATATCTCAAATTCAGTGCAGTTTGTTTTTCTTAGAATATTTTCGGATTGTTGCCTTTTATTTTGTTTTTAAGTTTGACATCTGTAAAATATGTCAGATGTTGGATCACTACAGTAGACAGCTATCAGTCTGTAGTGGTTTTCGACGAGTGTGTTTCCAGTGGGTGAATGATGGACTGAAGCTGCTCTTCAGCTCTGGAACAACTCTGCATGTCCACACGAGTAAGAGCGTTTTCTGGTTCTTTTGTCAGGAAAACAAGTCAAAGTCATTTCAAAAATATCTTACAAGAAAGAAAAACGTTTCAGGGGAACATGGCAGCCGTGCTTTTAAAGATATTGCCCTGATTTTAGGTTTGCAGTTACAATATTAGGTGGTCATCATCTTATAATGCTTTAGTTTTTAAAGTGGTTGCTGTAGCATCGTCACTGTGCAGAAAATGTGATATAATTTAAACCAAACCAAAGATTTATAACATTTCAAGTTCCTCACGGAATAATTAAGAAAGTGACACCTATTTTAATCTATTACAGATGAACTGAAAAATTTACACCGTTTTGTCAATTAAAATAACAAAAACTTAATTTATGAACTTCACCAATGCTTATTGTAGCTTGTTTTATACAGTCGATGTGACGTAATAGTTATTCCTATTATATTGAGGCTTTAAAAGAAGGATCGGAGCACATAGTGTTCATGCTGTCGTGTATAAATCGTGGAGGAGTTTGTGTGTGTAGTTTCACATTTTGTGACTCTGTTGGAACGATTAAATAGACTTTTCATTGCCAGACGTTTTCAAGAGGGAACTGATGGTCACAGACTGTATGAAGCTGATCGATTCAGTTGTTAGTTTGTGGCTCCACGTTGTGTGACTGAATCTGGTCTCAGAAAAATCCACTTTGGAAAAGGAACCAAATTATTCATTCAAACCCGTGAGTCAAATTGTATTTATTATTTGATTCTTATTATTTGATATTGTTCTTTATTTAATCATTATTTAGCTCTATTATTTTTACACTTTACACATTTCACATTGTGAACCGTCAGATTGTTGTGATATGATTTAATACGTAAAGAATACATATTATTGTCTGATACATGTCTGCTTCTGTTTAGCGAATCACAGATAACTCAGTTCATGTATTATTTGGTTGGTTTATAAGATCTGGGTCACAAGATAATTGCTCTAATTGTAGTACAACATTTCTTAGATTATTCTCTAAAGCGTTTAGCCTTGTTTAAGAGATTATTGTTAAATTAAGGTTTTGAAGAAAATGTGAAGCAAATTGAAGCATTTCCACGTTGACTCTGGCCAACGGGTTCCGGAAAGTGAACAAACGCATCTATTTTTCTTACGTACTTCACCGTACCTCCAGTGAAATCAAAGTTTTAATCAAAACTCTTGGCAGTGTAAGTTGGGCTCTGGGTTGTTGATCAGCCTTCCTGAAGTGTGTGACTGGAGGTGGTAACCAAAAACTAAAGTTTGGATTTGGAATCAAAGTAATCGTCTTTGACAGTAAGTAAAAACTGCCTGAAGATGATGCTTTTCCTTTTCCATGAAGTGCTGTCTTTACTTCATTGATATGCTATGAAATAAAATGCCATCTGTCTTTAATACCCATTCTATCAAACTTTGGGTGGTTGAAAGTGATCCTAACAACAAATTTAAAGTCAAACACAAACGTTATTTCACGTTTATCAGCCACTCAGTTTTATGGTCTCTAATACAGACATAGTCATTTTTATTTAGTTTGGAATTATTTCTTTTGGGGATCTTTAGTTTTTTATTAATGCAGCTATATTGTAACACAAAACCTTCAAACAGAATAAAACTAAGAAGCTGTAATGTGCTTAAATGTTTAAGGACGAAATGTGTGTAAGTTTTTGTGTAGCCTTTCTGAACAGTGCGACTACGTCTAATCAAAAACTTCTGTTTGGATCTGGAATCAAACTCATCGTCCACGACAGTGAGTCAAAACTTCTTTTCTACTAAAGCCCAGTCGACAGAAACGTGCAAAAAGTGTTATAAAAATAAATATGGATTGAGAGTGTAATGTATTAAAACATCAGCATACTGTTAATGTGTTTGAGTTTGTCAATAGTGTTTCTTACATTATACACTATAATCGCTTCATTAAGTTACAAATAAAACACAAACATTGAAAATTGCTTTGCTGCTCAGGAACAATACTGTTCTGTGTAAATTTCACTGGAAAATTTAATATGTTGCTTTAAAATGCAAAACAACTGTTTATATTTTAAATTAAAACTCATGACTTAAGATGTTATGAATAACTGATGTCAACAGTTTATTTTCTTAGTTTGAGCGGCTTCTTGATATTTACATTTTATCTTTATGTTAATATAAATGATTTAGGAAGAATTTAACCATGAAACCTGAAGTCCTCAGTCCGTTTGTCCTGGAGGGGGATCGTTGGACAATTACTTTGGGAACATATTTAGTGTCATTTGTTAGTTTTAAGTCAGAATGCAACTGTAAAAACCAACTTGGGGAGGGTGAAAATGATCCTGACAATAGAATAGCCTACAATAGTATAACTTGGGGGAAAAACTGTCAGTCAGCCAACCACACATGCACTCACATCTCTTGGTAATTCCCAAGCTGCGATTAACTGAATACACGTGTGAAGAAACAGAAGTATTCAGCCAGCTCACTCAAAAAAAAATTACAAAATTCATGTCCAGTGCAATGAATTAAAAAAAAAATGCTCCAAATTTACATTTTGCTGCTGTTGATCACTCAGTAAATAACGATTGTTGGAAATGATGTAGCTGGTTCTTTAAAGATTGCATCGAATCAAAATGCTGAAAAATTACAGCTTGACTTTATTTGAAATTGGACCAAAAATGTTCTTGAAACTTTCCATCAATTACTGTAATGATATTGTAGTTTTAGGATTAAGTTCAGTAACAATAAATCTATGAAAAAGTAATAATGAAAAAGTGACTGTTGTCCTGAAGCGGTGTGAGAGTTATTGACCAGCACTCCTGAACTGTGTGACTGGATCTGGTCTGCAGAAACTTTACTTTGGATCAGGAACGAAGCTCATCGTCCAACAACGTGAGTTCAAGTGGGTTTTTTTTAGAATTTAAGTTCAAACACAATTAACTAGCCATTTGCTCAATTTAATGGTCTATAATAAAAACACAGTTCTTCTTAATCAATATAGGATTAATTATTTTGGGGATTATTAATGCAGCTGTATTGTAACACAAAACCTTAAAACACAATAAAACCACGAAGCTGTAATGAGTCTAAATACTAAAGGAAGAAATGTGTGTAAGTTTTTGTGTAGCCTTTCTAAATGGTGCGACTACGTCTGGTTATGAAAAACTCCTCTTTGGATCTGGAATCAAACTCATCGTCCACGACAGTGAGTCAAAACTGCTTTTCTACTAAATCCCATGGTGACAACAACCTGTAGAAATATAATAAAAACTAAGAACTCAACACTTGTTAATTTAAATATTTCATGCATTCGGAGTGTAATGTATAAAAACACATCATCGGCATACAGTTAATGTGTGTGTGAGTGAAGTAATAGTGTTACATTTTAAGATGTTTATGTCTCATTGCTTCATTAAGTTAAACGAAGTTACTAAAATCTTGCGACTCGTGGTGACTTGAACTTGAAACCATCATAATAATTTATGTAAATTCTACAAACATATTCAGCCAAAATCACAACAAAATGTAATTATAAAGCACATTTACTAACACATCCAGCTGGGCAGATTATTTAAAATTAAAATGCCAACAAATTAAGAAAGCAATACATAACCCAAACAATTGTATTGCATAGTGAAATAAAATACAATATAATGAAATTAAAAGATGACAGATGACAAAACCGTCTAAAGTTAAATCAGGATCAGATCTGATGGGATATTTTTCAATTTTTTTTTTATTATAAGTATTAAAATCTTCAAATTAATATTTAAACCGAGCAAGTCACTACGAGTTTGAGATGAAGGTATTGTTTCACTTTAGTCAACTGAAAGGCAGCTGCAATTAAAAAAAAAAAAAGATTCACACATACGAGTTACATGAAGTGTTATCTAATATCATCAAGCTGTAATCAATATTTTTATTTTATGATTGGCGTTAATCCAGTAAAGTGTCTGGAAGGTTTTGGAGCTGACAGCTTGCACAGTGTGAATGACGCCACGAGGAAGATAATCTTTGGGAGAGGAGCTGAACTTTTCGTACAAGATAGTAAGAATTACACCATTTATTCCCTTTTTTCCTGTCAGGTCAACAACTGGGGTTGTTTATTTTGATTAAATGTGCTTCCCTGAGATCAGCTCCATTCAAAGCTAGATTTCTTAGTTACTCTACTCGTTGCACGTTTTATCTTCCCCGTAGTGTCTTTACACGGTCCGTCTCATTTCTGTATCCAATCACGGACAAATGGCGACGCCATCGTGCAAAGTTTTTTACACACCAGAGAAACTTCCAGCGTTTCTTTGACACTTTGACACCCGGTCAGGGTGAGACGTTGAAATGAATCTGAGAAGACGACTTGTGTTATTAACTGAGCTACCAAAATGTTCGTTACTGAATAAAAGATGGAATTTAGTTGGATGCGAGTTGGGTGGAGAGAAGCAGTGGGAGCCGGTTGTTGCTGAGCCGTCGTGCACTGTGTGAATAGCAACAACAGGAAAATGATTTTTGGTTCAGGAATTCAGCTGCGTGTTCAAACACGTGAGTAGAACATTTTTTTTTTATAGTTGAACGTCTCCTCGGCCATGTTTCTGAAATCATAAAATCCTACACTCTGGTTTGGTTCATCTTCCCGTAGTCAATTTCAAATGTCGTTGCAGCGTGAAAACGTCCATCATGTGCTTGTCGACAGGTCGGACGACAAACAATAACTGTTGTTTCAAGGAGTGTTGTTGGATTTTCTGGAGACAAGATGTATTCCAGGAGAGGAACTGGACTTTATATACAGGCTTGTAGCAGTTTGCGCTGTTTGTTTATTACAAATCTAATGTGACCAGAACTGAATATTGAGTCTGTGAGTCTGAACTGAGGGCAAAGAAAACTTTTGTCATTAATCACAATCAGAATCTTTATTGTCGTCGTGCAAAAAAATCAACAAAAACAAAATAACCAAACAATGCACCGTGACATTGAGTGCTGAATAAATAAGACACAATTATGGACAAAGCGAGAAGGAGATTAGAATAAATAGTATAAAAACATGTACTGTGTGAAAGACAAAATAAGGAATCTACTATAAGAAAACATAAAAACACAGAAGAAGGAAGAATAACTCGTAAACAGATGTCAGAAACATTCATGTCTTTGTACAAAGATCGGAGTGTTCGCACAGCAAACATTCACACATGCTATTAGGCACTTGAGACATTTTGAAAGCAGCTGATTGTCTTTGTGAATCAAAACGGTTTCAAACTCCAGTTTGGAGCTGGAGAGTGGATGTTTCAGCACCTCAGTTAATTTTGGATCCAGCACATCAACGTCGTACTGTCGGGAGAATCCACCTGCAGGCAGAACCAGCATAGCTGGATCCCAGCAACCCAAAAATGTTTCCCTAAGCCCACATGGTAGCTCTGGTTTATTACCACCTGGAAATTGTTTTTTTTTTTTCTTTAATAAGAGCCGTCAGCTTGTTGGTATTTTATCTCAGCTGTTGTGTTTATCCTTGTTCACATCCGTCTGTACTATTTCTTCTAATAGCAAGTGTTTGTGTGATGCTGAGCTTTTCCAGACTAATGGCAAAGATAACCTGTTTTCTGGAGCAATTGGGAATGAAACTACAGACTCGCCACCACTTATCGACTAAAACCGACCAAAATCTTTTGGTTACAGATGTAATTTGAGCTGAGCTTAATGCGCGAATCACAATACGATAATACAGCTATGATAAGAAGTCCCAATATAGGAAGGCGATTAGAATTATTTAATTTAATGAATTAGTTTGTAAATGCCTTTAAAATGAACTATTTCCTTTTCGAAACTGTCAAAAAAGGTAAAAACTGTAAAGTAAAACTTTGAAGTAAGTCAAACAGCCAAGACGGTGAAGGTGGAGTGAAGGTGTGTGGAGCAGCTGCTTTGAGGGATTTTGCTCCTGTTTTAGTCACGGTGTCACAGTGACTGACCTTCCTTCCAAAAGATTTCCACTTCGTCATTGGCTGAAAAGCCTTTTGAAGCATAATGTCCCACGAACTCAAAACGTATTCCTTTTGTGTTTGTTTCAGAAACCCAACGCAAACCGTCCTACTACAAAGTGGGAGATGGGAATGACACAGCGTGCTTGGCCACTGGTTTCACCAGTCACGATGCAACTAAAGATCACAAAGTGTACGGCGTACAATTCAACAGGACGTCGCCCGTCAGGCCTGCAGGCTCATCTTTCTTCAGCCAGGTCTTTTTCCCAGAGAACAGTGGTGACAAATGTGAACAAGGTAAGCTTAAATTACAAACCGAGTGGTTTGAGTTAAAGGATTCATTTGTTGAAACATGGAGATTGAATTTTGTATCAACAAGAGTTTGTTTGTCTTTCTTGCTCGACAGCTGGAGGTGCATCCGTAGACACTTTGGAGTCAGGTGTGTTTTCAGTCCTGACCGATCGCTTCACTCTAGCTTTAGCCACATGTTGTCGGCGTGGGCTAACGTTTGTGTCATACTGCTGTTTGTAGATCCGACGGTGAAATGGGCAGCTCTGCTCACACTGGGCCTGAGAGTGATCTTCATCAAGACCGTCGTCTTCAACGTCCTGATGACTCTGCGCCTGTGGATCAGTCAATGTGAGTACTGGTCTCCTCAAAACCCTCTCTTATATTAATAGATAAATACATACATCTAGGAATGCAGCAATACCAGTCTTTCATAGGATAAGTACAAGCACTAGACCTTTTCATGTTTAGCATGTAGCATCGCTGGATTGTGTCCCAAAACTCTTTAGCATGTAGCATGTAGCATGTAGCATGTAGCATGTAGCATGGCCCAGCACTACTGGATCCACTGAGTTCATCAGTTAAACTACTGAGCGACATCAATCCTAACTCTGCTGGTCCAAGTATCTCTGGTGATGAAGTTGCTGGAGTTTTAGGAACTATCTTCCTCCTCATCTTGATATTTGGTCTGAACATAATTTACAATCATTCCAATTAATTTTAAAGAATCTCCAAATGACGGATAGCTTGAGCTCTCTGGCACCCTCAGACAATTTTGCGGACGGGTGACGTTATATAATACTCGCTTGCTTGGATGGATGGATGCAGGGATGGTTGGATAGATTTTTGGAAAGATAGATGCTTGGATGTTGGATGGATGTTGGATTGATGATGGATGGATGGATGGATGGATGGATGGATGGATGGATGGATCAATAGATGTGGTCATGAAACCCTGGGACCTGCTCCGCTATGCTAATGAAGCCGGTTCCTGTCCCATAGTTCTAAAACTTTTTCTGTTTTGTTTTATCTTTACCAGAGTCGTGGAGGTGAACGCTGGAGATGTTGTGTACAGAACTCTCATGTCTTGCTCATCAGGCGGCGCTCCTCGCACTCGACAGATGTGCTGTTCGCCTTCAATGTGGATTTCTTTGTCATATACGTATATATAAACATATAGTCACTGCTGTTTGTCATGGCTCATGTAAATACAATGCAAATATTAACAGACTGATTGTTGTTTTTCTTTGAATATACTGTATCTCTGTATGTGGCTTTGTTATAATAAAGACTAAAAACCAGACTGAGAGAAACTCTATTTATTCCTGCTTCACTCCTGATATTGTTCTGGCACCACATATTTGTTTATTATAGCCAATATTCCATATATTATTTTATGAGTGGTGGGTGAATTCCCTTTTATTCTGGCATTTTCCCTCAAAAAATCAGATTTTCGTGATTAAATCACAATTAATGAATTGGAAGATATATTATGAACATAATTAATGTGAAGTCAAGTACAACGTGAACATACAGAGATTCATGACCTCTGCCAAGGGTCGACATGGACACGGAGAAATTCCCACAATTTCCCACAATGGACTTTTCAGTGAAAGTGACGGTCTTAGCATGTAACGATGTGTAGCGAAATGAAAAGTTGTAACAATCATTTTTGAACTGGATCACCACCAAAATGTAATGGCTCCTTTCTTTGATCCGTTGTTTGATTTGTCATGAAGATTCGCTCATTCGTATTTAAGATCTTAAAAAGTTGAGAAGACACAAGGCTTTCCCAGCATGCAGCAGTTCCAAAAATACTTTCATAAGGGTATTTCATCTCAATGTAACAGACAAAATTATAAGATTAGCAAGAGTGAATAATTGTCACAGGTGAGACAGTTGCAGACTGATATTTAATCCTTCTGGGATTCTATTACATTTGGACCCAAACAGCCATTAACAGCAAAATCGTTTTGAGTTCATACAATAACTTTCACAATCAACATGTGGGACTTGACTTTTAGGTGACAGGATGTTTTGAAATGGGGAGTTCTTTTAATTTTGGATCGATAAATAAACATCTTTTTGAACATGTTTCATCGTGGTCCACCTATAAGTGACCATGAAGGCTGAATTAGACTTCAATCTTAAACTTTTATAGCTTTATAACGTCATTACTTTGTGCATTTTATTGAAGAGTGTCAGTTAAGTGAGTTATAAGTGTTTTTGAAAAAAGAAAGAAGCCCAGACACATTAGTTCTGTAGTTCAGTGTTTAAAGTGATTAAACATTTCCTCCTCTCACATCCTGTCCAGGGCGTCCTCGGGGGTTGGATAAATTCACAAAATGATCAGGGTTTAATTGTTTTTATACAACTTATGGGCTCATAATTAAAATGACCGGCCCACAATAGAAACTGCTTTGTGTGTATCCCAAACACTCTAAGAGGTGATGAGATGTGAATTAATCTGCGCTCAAAATGCAGACGCTCTGAGTTTCAGAGGAAGTTTAATAAAAACGACATAATCATTCCCATACTGGTGAGGCTCACTGTGAAATATATCAAAAGAAAGTATATTGAGGAACTTTTAGGGATCTCAAAACAGACAAAGTGGCCTATTTCTGAAATAATTAGTGTTACTGTTATGAAATACATGATTAGATAAACAAGGAAGTCAGGTAATGTACATTTTCTTGACCAAAGCCTTTCTTCCTCTCAGAACACTATTCTGATGTATTCACCTTAAAAAAAAACCAACATAAAAATGACACTATTATTATAACAGAGCCAGTATGACACAAACAGTCGTAGGTACATTGTAGGTTTGAGGAAACATGCACATTTTCTAATTCCGATAATTTCTAAGACGGAAAATGCGATATTTTGTCAGTTTAATGTTGTTCAACAGATTCTGTTACATATAAATTGTAAATAGATGTGTTTATCTACATTCAAGATTTAAATGTCATTGAATTACATAACGGGGCTGAAATTTGCAGGAATTTCAATGAGAGTCTGTGAAGTGTTATTAAGAAGTTTACGATGATATACTTGCTTATTGTTAGAGACAATAGTCCTTTTGTCCCAGATAGGGAGGGTTTAGAATAAAATTTAAAATAGATTTTACACTTTTACAGAGACAATTATTATATTTATTATATTTGATCAGCCAAATGGAGTATTGATGATAAGATCATCCTGACTGGATGTGGATGTGAGCGTGTAAATAGTCTAAAGTCTAAAATACAAAAGGTATTTAACCTGCGGTTGTGTTTAGTTGAAGTCTGTTTCTCAATCGTACACAATGTGCCATTAAAGATCAGTTGGTGGCACACTTTCCAAAAGGAAACTAACTTCAATACATTTGTAACTATGTTAATATAGGTCAGATAAAATCTGTTGTATATTTGATTTTAATTAAATATGTGTCGACACATTTTTGTCCCTAATTCGAAGCTCAATTACAGATTACACTATTTCAGCTGATGGTCCAGCTGCAGGACCTTCAGCGTCTCCTTGTTAAGGTTCACCATCTCCTCATGTTTTGCAGTCGTGACTCATTGACTGAATGTGAGACGTGAGACAGGAAGTCATTATCAGAGAACAGAATGAATGAATTATGAAAGGATTCATGTTTCCATAATGCAGTGTCACGTCTCTTGTTTCTCCTTGAGTCCAGTTTTCCTTCCAGTTGGTGCATTTTGTCTGTTTGCTGGATGAAGACAGCAGGTTGTGACTTGCAGGGTTCTCATTGTCTCTCTGCGGTTTCCTGTTTGTGAAGCAGCACAGACTTCAGACAACACAGACGAGAGACAGAGTACAAGCCCTCGTGTTTCTCTCTCTGAATGACCAGTGTGAACAAACATGGCGGCCTCCCGAGTCTTATGAATGTCGGTCTATAATCTCCTGGGACTTGATAGTTTTGAATTTAAAAGTCACCGCAATAACAATCCAACTTGGTCGTCTGTCCTTATGAAAGTCCGTGTTCCCTCTTTGTTAATGTTTGTAGCATGTCGATCTTCACTACATATGTGTGTGTGGTTTTATCACAAAAACAACAAACAGCGGCAACTCGTGCTCCAACATGAAAAGTCCATCGTTAACTGCATTTCTGCCATTTCCGTGTGAACATGAAACGTCTCTGAAATGAAAACACAGAAACGATGCGCTTTCACTTTAGATAATGTCGTATAAAGAACATTTCATTAGCAGTGACATGACGTGACAACTAACAAGACCGAACACAAGCCCAAAGCACACGTTGTAAACATCTAATATCCCAGAGTAAATTCATCATATTACAATATTATAACACTTCTCAGTGTTTTTGTCGATATTTACATTAGTAGTTATAATCATACCAACAACTGAGTTCCAGTTATTTAATCTTACAGGAATCCAGCGAGAAAACATACATTTTGAAGACTTTGAAGGTGTTCTTTCAAAAGTGGCACATTGAGGTATCTATTCAGACACCCAGTCATTTCAATACTGCATCAGTGGCTCAGTTACAGTAACTGAAGCTTTAGTTACTCGTCACTTGTGTTGTTGGTGGAAGCCGTGACAGAATCGCAAAGCTGCTGCATTTCCCTGATCCACCCACTGAACCTGCGTTTAACCTTCAGTTAAACACTGTTTCATTTATGAAGCGATGATCACAACAGAGCCGTGGCCTCCGACAAAACACAACACTCCTTTAAGTATTAGTACCTGGAAGTGTGGTAGTTTTGTTTTGTTTTTCTATTGGTTGTACAGGTTGAAGTTAGAGAAAGTAAAGAAGAGAGAGAGAGAGAGAGAGAGAGAGAGAGAGAGAGAGAGCACAGACCCATAATATTATTTACGTGCTCTGCGCTGTAAACCAGAACAGTACTACGAACTTATAAATATTTTTAGATTGTACTCAAAACCAGTCGAGCAGTAAACCCAGCACTGAACCTCTGTGTTCTGTTAACGAGATACAACCTTTTAATTCAACTTAGGGATATATTTATGAGTAAACACTGGCCAGTAAATCATCATTTATGATTATAGGACCTACTTTGGGTCTGAAGTCATAAACGACTCTGCTGGGTTCCCCCTGTTGGAAAAGTCGACTCATCAGCAGGCTGTGATAAGAACCGTGACATTTTTATCACTCAATACTGATCAAACACATCATCAAGTTAACAGATATAATAATCAAAAATAATCACCATATTTTTCAGGTGTATACCTTGACTCAAAGGCTGCAGGGTGGCGCAGTGGTTAGCGCTGTCGCCGAGAGCGAGAAGGTCTTGTGTTCAACCCAGGGCCTTGCTGTGTGGAGTTTGCATGTTCTCCCCGTGTGTGTGTGTGTGTGAGTTTCCTCCCACAGTTCAAAAAACATGCACGTGAGGTCAACTGGTGCTCTATAAACCTGAACAGTACTACTAAATATTTTTGTTTTAGTACTCAAAACCACTTGAGCAGTTAGCTTAGCAATAAACTTCTGAGTTCTGTTATTAGACTTGAATTATGTTCAATTTGCATGTTCTCCCTGTGGATGTCTAGGTTAGCGCTCTCGCCTCACAGCGAGAAGGTTGTGGGTTCAACCCAGGACCTTTCTGTGTGGAGATTGCATGTTCTCCGTGTGTGTGTGTGGGTTTCCTCCGGGTACACACACACACAGTCCAAAAACATACATGTGAGGTCAGTTGGTTAAATCTAAATTGCCTCTCGGTTGTGTGTGTGTGTGTGTGTGTGTGTGTGACCTGTCGGGGGGGGTGAACTCTGCCCTCGCCCACTGTAGTCTGGGATCGGTTCCAGCACCCCACAAAGTTAAGTTCTGGTTAAGTTAAGTTTAACTCAAAAAACTTAAAACAGGTACTTCAATTTTGTTAGGTGGTCGGTTAAGACAAAAGTTTTCGGTTCTCTGAAATTCTGGGTTTTGCAGTGTGGTAACGTGAATAAAAGGAGAATGAAATCTGAGTGAATTCTAAATGAGCCGCAGCCTGATTAGAAAAATGATCCAGAATGTTTTATCAGATGAGAAAGTTTCAAACCCGAACCACTGAAAAAAGCAAATAGTTGGACCAACTCAACTGAATTGCTTCAGTTGGTAACATCTATATGGATCAAGTTCTTCTCACTTAATCTATGTCTCTAACTTAATAAATCATAACAAGTTCTTCAAACTTG
>OMNM01038006.1:0-13668 GCA_900302745.1 Parablennius parvicornis | reverse complement strand
TTGACATTGACAGTGCGAGCAGACAGTGTCCAGCTGCAGACTGTGGACTCTCAGTAAACACTGATAGTTAGTTATTAACAAACCAGAAACAGAGCAAAGCATCTTCGTCTCCGTCCTCGGCTTCAATTCTAAACATGTAAGTACAACCGCTCTCCTGTCTCCGTCTCTGTTCTCTGTGTCTTGCTTTCATGTCTTAGGATGTAGTTTTGCCTTCGCTCTAGTCTTCGCAGCCTCCGAAATTGCGATTGAGAGGTCAAAGGTCATAGAGATCTTCGCAGGATTTATCTACAGCTTTACTTTTGTTTAAAGGTCTTTAGGTTTTCACTCAATACTGATCAATACAGCAGTGTTTAGTTTTGAACGGAAGCAAAGTTAAAAAAAATATGAAGTGGCTGTGATATTGTCTCTGCCAACTCCAGCTCCTCCTCCAAAATTCAGCTTTCTCATCTACCATCTTCCTGTGAGTCGCTAATAGCAAAAGTCTATAATGAGTGTCAATGTTTGAAGACAGTGAGTAATTACAAACAGTTGTTCTGATTGGCTGCAGGTTTGATGTTATGTCTCGCCTCCTCCTCTGCGTGTGTGTCGGTGTTATTCTGTGGTCGGCATCTGTCATCAGTATGTCAGGTGGGTGTGTTTGGCCCCATGCCTCAGCAAAATATTGAGTTTTTGAGCTAATCCATGTGTCCCTATGTTGTATTGTAATCTTTTTTCTTTTTTTTTTTTTTTTTTTACTTTGTGGACCAGAAGTCAGAAAACACACAAGGGTCAAAAGTATCAGTCACATGCAACAGGCGTGGTGATATATGATCTCAAATAAACTAGAGCAATAGTGCAAATAGTCGAGACACGATTGTGTAGTTGTGAAAGGTTTGATAAACTCTCATACTATATCTCACCAGTGTTTTATTGCTTTATATCCATAAGCGAATAAGACTTTTATACATCTACTGTATTTACCAGAGTAACCTCTCCAGATTACTAAAATGGTAAATTGATATCCACTTGAATTCATTTATTTATTTTTAAATAAATGAAGCACAAAAAAAGTAACAGGGATTTTATGTCACTGTAAAAGTGGTACCCTTCCTTTATGTAAAACTTGGAAAAACTAAAAAGAGTTTGTCCATTCACATGGACTCATGTAGCTTGCTTTTTATCTGTTTTAAATATCATGCTTCTGTGTTTGTGTGTGTAAATAACAAAAAGACTTCCCACTATTTGAGCAATGAAACAACTGAAATATGTCCCCTTTTCTCAAGTGAAAATCCTATGAATTGCTATGGTTGTGCATCCAACTCTCATTTGTATAGTAATAATTTATTTTAGTAAATAGCTCCACTGTGTCGACAGCTTGTAGATTGACTCCACTCTGATAAATGCGCTCTCCGCATAGTATTAGTAATCTTCACAACAACAGCCCAATCTCACAAGTCACTGCAATAGGATGGACATTCAAAGGGTTAAAGAAATAAAATTCTGAGGAGTCATGGATGAGGACTTCAAATGGAAGTCACATACAAATTATATAAGGGAAAAATAGCAACATCCATTGCAGTAATACATAAAGTTAAATGGTCTCTAAATGAATCGTCTTTACTCGCTCTATGTAAAACAATGATTGTACCATATCTAACTTACTTTGTGGGAATTTGGGGCTCGATTTGTAAAACCCATACTGTTCATTTTACAAAAAAGGGCTCTGAAAACAATATACAATATTCGATATGGCGATCTATCAAACCCACTATTTATCAAATTGTAAGTCACTACAATTTTATGATATAATTGGTTATAATATTGTTCAGGTTTTCTATAAAGCCAATAAAAAAACATTGCCAATAAACATCCAAGAAAAGTTTGAAAAAAGAGAAAGTCACTATTATTTTAAAGGAACAGACATTAAAAAAAAAAAAACCCAGGTTAATTTCCAAAGTAAATGAACAAACTGTCACAGTGTTGTTTATGGAACGCACTTCAGAAAGAAGTCAGGAATTCTCCAAGAATTCAAGAAACACATAAAATCTGCAATGTTGCAATGATTTGAATATAAATAATGCATATAAATAATATGACATTTCAGATATTTGATTTGAGCAAACATGAAAACATTTTTTTCTTTTTTGTGTATATTGTAAATACTGCACATAAAATGCTTAAAAAATAGCTGTAAATCTGTAAATATCTATAATGTTGAACATTTTTTACTGTTGAATGAAATAAGGAATTACAAACCAACAAATACTAACAAACAAATTGTGGCGTGTCTCCATTTATATTTGTATTCTGTTTGTCAGGAAAACTGGACCAAGTCAAAAGCATGGTTAGATTTACTTGTCACAACCCAATTAATATCCAGGAGCAGTGTTTGCAATGCGTACAGTACAGGGATGTGACAAAACAAATCAAGTCCATGTGAAGATGCACTAGTAGTGAGGGCAACTTCTCTCTGTACAGTTTTCTCGGACCCTCCGCAGGCTCATATGCTGCTCAGGTCTCGTCGTGCCAACTCTTTTCTGGAGGAGCTGAAACCTGCGTCCATGGAGCGTGAGTGTGTGGAGGAAAGATGCGAATTTGAAGAGGCCAGAGAGATTTTCCAAACCAGGGAGGCGACAGTAAGATTTTTCGCTCACGTTAAATGTCAACCACTGTGTTTCATTACCTTTTTATCTTTTAAGTCATTATGCCAACACCATGTGAACACACTGTTGTTTTCTATAATACAAGAAAGAGTCACTGTACATGTGGAACGTGAGTTCTGATGACATTCACCTTCTGCAGATATGTGCTTCATTTGATACGCGTTTCATTTGTTGTTCATAACATTGCATTTTACTTTAAATTCATGGCAGCTGGTTATTAAGTACTGTACACTTAAATAGCTACTGCTCTGGTCATTTTTATTTCTTAATATTCTGGGTAGTACCCAGTTCGTATGTCTATATTTGAAAGCACCAGCATGAAACGTTTTATTAAGTGTTTCACCGACAGAAACTATATCCACTCAGATGGATTGTCGACTGGATTCAAGTCTAAAAATCAATCAGTGTTTGCACTAAATAAATATCAATAGCACACTTAATCTTTAAATAGACTGCTTGATGAGCCAAAACAAAGATTTTTACTGAATTGTCTGTATTTCAGATGCATGATTCATGTTTTCTTTCATGTGTTTTACAGCTGGAGTTTTGGACAGTGTATACAGGTAAGATGAGTTTCATCCCATTTACTGTATATTTGTTTTTCGGGAAAAGTCTACACTCAAAGAAAGTATTCCAAAACATTTGCTGTACAAATAGAGAACACGAAGCAGTATTTCTTATTATAATTGATCCAGTTCACATTGGTACTAACGTAGTTTTCTAGGTAGTAGTTATGTTAGTTGTTGAGTATCTTTCTCCTCCTTCTCCTCACTTGAAGAAAGATTTGGGCAACAATCTGTTAAGTCAAAGAAAAATTGAGAAATTCAGATAAAGTAAAACATTGCCTCATTCTAGAGCTGAAGTTTCACCACACAAACTTTTCCACATTATTTAGTATGAACATTGGAAATAGTAATACTGCATCTGACGAAGCAAAGTCCCAAACTATCAACTGGTCCTCCATTGTTTAATATGTAGCCTCTCTTTCTTGCACTGACAAGCATTTATGTTCTAAATCAAAGTAAGAAAAATGGAAACATAGGTGCTTGTTGTTTCAATGCTCTTCAGAGACTTTAGATTCCTGACTACAAAGGTAAAGTTTGGCATGAGGGATATTACCGGTGACATTTTTTTTTGGAGACGAATTTAAGACGAATTGAAAAATGGAGATTGATCATAAAAAAGTTAAAATGCTGAAGCCTTTGATTCAACAAAGTGCAAACATACTGTACTTTGCAAGGTCATTGCTGTTATCTTCTGCTATGTCCTCTTAGACCTGCATTGTAGTGTCTCAGGGTAAACAATGGCAATTTAGTCTGAGTATGGCTATAGGCATTCATTTGAATTTAATGTGGTTGTGCAATTCTCTAGTGGAGTAATTTTTTTATAAAACGTTATATATTACTTTCATTTTATAGATTTTTTTTATAAATACTAATTCATTTAAACAACTAATATCAAACAACTTTTATGTCTGGTGTACATTTAGTAATTTTCACAACCTAAACTGGACTCAAAATCTGCAATGTTGTGATAGAACATTTGTCAATATTCCAGTTTAACCACTGGATTTCGACAAATATTCCTAAAGTATAAAACTGTCTGAAAAATGACAAATTACAAGAGTTCCATGCGGTATCTGCAGAGCACTGGGGAAAAAAATACACTCACATTTTATCAGCTGTTTTTCAGATGGAAACCAGTGTCAGTCCAACATGTGTGTTCACGGGGTCTGTGTAGACCTGTACCAGGACTACGCCTGTCGCTGTGAGGCTGGATATGAGGGCAGATACTGCGAACAGCGTGAGTTTCTGCATCTCTCACAGAGATTTTGGCTTTGAATGAGATGCACTATTCTTCTAACTCATTCATCCAAATATTTCCTGCTTCACTTGGGTATTTTTTTTTTTTTGCTGATCAACATCCACTGAAACCCTACCAAAACCTTCAACATTGTTGATATCCAGCCCAGACAGCCACAAACTGCTCCATGGATAACGGCGGCTGTGACCATGACTGCACAGAGATGGAGGACGGCCAGACAAGAAGCTGCCACTGTCTGACTGGATACAGGCTTGCGGATGATCACAAGAAATGTGTTCCAAAAGGCGAGTCTGTTTCAGTGGGACGTCAAAGTCCTAAAATAAGTGGCTGGAATATTATGGTTCCTTAATTAAACCTCAGAGACACTCAGGCTGAAGGTGCAGCTTAATTTTTTTTGTTTATTGAAAGTAGATTTTTGTCTGAAAATATTTTTCAAAAATTCTAACCTGTGCATACTGCCTTTAAACAGTTTGCGTAACACCTCACACGACAAGTACACTACCATCCGTAGACGTTCTATACCTCAAAATGGCTAACCATACTTATCAAAACATCCCTCAGGGAATCTTTATGCAACATTTTGGCTAAAAGAATCAACTAAAATGATTCAATACTATCATGCTTTATGATTACATTCACAATTTGTGCTCTTAATGTATTAAACTTGGTATAGTGTAAATTCATTCTTTCTGCAGGCTCTTCAACTTGTGGTCAGCTTCTGATTGGCAGGTCATCGTACACTAAACCAATGGACGGCCTGCTGCCCTGGATGGTGGGAGGAGAAGTAGGCAAGAAGGGGGAAAGTCCCTGGCAGGTAAGAAAGTCGCCCGTGCATCAGTAACTTTACCAGTAGATTTAAACATCATCCTAATGAAAAAAGTAGCCCCTCCGGTACACAGCAACCACAGGTGTCCTGGTTTCATGTGCTTATGCGCAGGCACTGTTACTTAACGCCCGAGGGCGATTTCACTGTGGAGGTGTCCTCATTGATGAGAGCTGGATCCTTACTGCAGCTCACTGCCTCGATAACAACCTGAGATTCAGAGTACGACTTGGTGAGTTTCTTTTCTTCCACCGATAGCCACTTTAAAAAGTTCATCAGTGCAAGACTGGAGCATGTTTGATAAATCGGTTAAAGGACTCAGCGTTCAACCATCACAAACCCTTAAACCTGTGTCTTCAGGTGACTATGAGCGTCTCAGAGATGAAGGCACTGAAGTGACCCTGAAAGTCACCAAAGCCTTCAAGCACCCACACTACAACAGTGAAACGGTCGACAACGACATTGCCCTGCTGCGACTGGAGACGCCCGCGCCACTCTCCGAATACATCGTCCCCGTTTGCCTGCCAAGACGCAACATGGCCGAGCGGGTGCTCCACCTTAACGGCACAATGACTGTGGTGTCCGGCTGGGGGAAAGAGGACCTGGACAGTACTCAGTTCAGCTCAGCACTCAATGTTATTAAAGTCCCGTTGGTCAGCCACAGCATCTGCAGCCACCAGATGTACCCATACAACATATCCAACAATGTCATCTGTGCCGGAATCCTCGGTCAGAGAATGGATGCCTGCGAGGGGGACAGTGGTGGGCCGATGGTCACTCTGTACAGAGACACCTGGTTCTTGGTCGGCCTGGTTTCCTGGGGTGACGGCTGTGGCAAAGAGGACAAGCTGGGCATCTACACCAAGGTGTCGAACTACAACGACTGGATCAACAGAGTCAGGGATCAGTGGGACAAAGAGCATCATTCACAAGCACCACCAAGAATCTAAATCATCTTCACCCTGATGTTTTTACGTCTGAACACAGACAAAGGCCTCAATGTGTCAGAAATGTAACTTTGTTAAATAAACTAATTTACTCCCTTGAGTTCCTGACTAGATTTTCTTTTTCTTTTTACAACCAGCAGCTTCCTATCTCTGTGTATCAGGTCAGAACTCCTGACTGTTGAAGATGAACGGGGACTACTGGGAGGAGTTTGTGGCTGATACACGTACACCACTGAAATCTGAATGTTGATCAAAATATAAGACTTTGACTGTTGTGCTTCATTGCATGCCCGTCAGTTTCTTTGCATTTTGTGCATAGCAAAGTGAAGTCTGACATTGGTGGAGTCTCCATCAATCCAAAACACATCCATTCAGTCTTCAGTGTTTGCTAGTGATGCGTGACATTTATCCGACTGACCACTTCAGTTCTCTTCTATAGTTACTTTTAAAAGTAAAAGCAATCAGGCAAACATGTAAATAACATAATATGAAAGTGAGATATGTTGAAATTATTCACATGGATTAACTGGAAAGTTGTTAAGGAGTGCTAGATGGAAGATTTAAGGGAAAAAGAAAAAACTGAAAATCTGGAATAAATCAATACGCAGAACACACTTCACATGGGTTTTCTGTCAGTGTATGCCAGTTTTACTCAGTTTGAAGTTGCAACTGTCATTTTTCAGTCTAATCGCACAGATCTTGTGTTGCATTTGTGTCAAGACATCTGTCACCACTCCGCAATACAACAAAGAAGACACATTTAAAAATTAAAAGCACTTTCTAAACATTAGTTCAGATTTCACGCTCAGTGGACAATATTGAAATATCCATTGGCAAAACACAGTTGAATGTTTTACACATAACTTTATTGCACATTTGACCGAATCAAACAGATTCGTACATCAGCAGAGCCTGACAAGGGTCAACGTTTCTGGAGGATTTTCTTTCCCATTCCTGCAGCCAAGCTGAGGTCGACGTGGTATAAATGACATCTATGTCATTAATCATATTGCTTTTATACTCCAGTGGCAACACCACAAAACTGAAAAGGAAACACCTGAGAATAACAGGCATAAACTGCTAAAACACACAGCACTAACATTGAAGCACTGTACACAAGATATTCACCATTCAGATACAATAAATAAACCAGCAGCAGCTTTAAAACTGTTGTACTAAAATACATCCAAAAAGCTAAAATACATATCTCAATGCGTAACAATCATTTCACAAGTTGTTTTAATATGTCTAAAACATTTTTTTTTAAATGATTTTATACTTTTTTTCTTCTATTGCTCCTGGTTTTTAACCTGAGGTTTTATTTTTTTTTTTTTTACTATTAAGACTTTTCCCATTGTTGAATTACATTTTGTATTTGCTTCAAAAGGGACACAAATCAAGGATTCAGCTTCAGAAGAGATGAGTCCTCTCTTTTTACTCTAAAATGAAGTCCTAAGAAATACAAAAGGTCAGAATTTCACAAGGTGCACAGCATATGTTGACATGTATTTATCCCTCGTGTTTTTTCCACCTCTGTTTCAAGTTTTCAAGCAAGTAGGATCTGCTCAAATAGAAACCTGCAACGTTTGTCTTCAGAGGTGAGCAACAACAAGTCATCTACAATTAAACAAGAACAATTGTGCTTCGCATAGCCACAAAGTTACCAATTAAGGTAATCGTATTAGCATGTGAGCGTTGCTATCACTGAATATCATGAGATATTTTTGTAATTTCCACCAGCTCCTGAAGAAGTTTTCTGGCTCTGCATTCCTGACAGCAGATTCTTTTTTTTTTTTTTTTTTTTTTTTAAAGAGAGCATACATTGTTTCAAGGCTTTTCATGGCTGTGCTGAAAACATATACATGAAATATTACTGCCTCACAGTTGTCTCTTGCCAATGAGCAAATTTGCAGTTGAAAACCATACAAATCTTATTTGTAAGCTTTCCTGAGGTATAGCATTAACTACAATAAGAAATGTGTGATTACAGTTACTTTGGCCTTAAATCCCTATCAATATGAAAGAGTTCATATAAATATGTGCCAAATTTGAAGAAAGTCTTATTACACCATTCCTGAGATGTCACTTGGATATTGTGATCATTTGTGAAGCCACACAAACCAAATGCCATCATGCAAACAAAAAGCTGGGTGTAAATTGCTTTGCAAGGCTTAACCACTCCAGCAGCACATGTGATGATAAACTTAACCTCTTCCCACAATACAGATGAGCACTGGTGGAGGATTTAAATGTATTGTTTTTCTTTTTTTAGCTAAATGTTTGAACAATTCAAAATAATGTGGCTCCTGCAGTTTTATGATGTTCTCACATGGGAAGTGTAATCTAACCAGAAGAAACACATGACTATTGGTGCAAAAACCCAGTGAGAACTCAGAATGTACGAAAGTTTGACTTCATTCAAGTTTGATCAGAACATTTGTTCAGAGCATGTTGAGATAATCCCTATTATAAAGTGGGCATATATCAAAACTGTAACAGAGATATTAGATGAATAATTTGATAATCAGGCCTTTAAAGTCTTTCCAAAGGCCTCTTTCCAAGTTCTGGAGAAGCAGAGAGGCTCAAAACAGCATGCGGAAGTAGAAGGTGGTGGCATGAAGCCCATTACCGTAAAAAACATATATAAGGCGCACCTTATTATAAGCCGCAGGGTTCAGAGTGCTTGAAAAAAGCCGCATCTTATAGTCCTGCAATAACGGTACTCCTGCATCAAGCTTTTCTATTTGAAGTTTGCTCTGTGTGTGCCCATGACTTTGACAATTCCTAATAAAGCAGTATTGAGAATGGATGGATGAATTACTTTGTGTGTTTTCAAGTATGATCAGTTTTGCTGTAAATCCACTAAAATACTGACACATGAATTTATAGCAAATACAATCTCCAGATAACAAAATAAAGTCCAGATTGGTTAATAATGAAAAATCAACACTAATAAATGATAGTCTGTGTCTCTAGAGTAAGGCATAAACATGAAGCCTTGAGCAAAAGTGCAATCATTTCAGATAATGTGGTTTGAAACTTTTCTATTTTCATATCCACTACATGGATTTTTCTGATAGGATCATCTGAATTATCAACTTCGCCTATGATGATTGTGAATTTTCTGATTAAAACCACCCAACTGATTTTACTGCAAATCTCAGATTACATTTTTTCCTTTGTATTGTTGCTTCTCTTAGTCTTAGGTATATTGAAAGCAGGCTTAGAAAAATGCTACTGAAACAAAATTAGTACCGTATGTTCAATATTTTATAATTTCTAATGTACTACAGCAAATATCTTTGCATTCCCTTATTGACTTTGGGCTTTTATTTAATACAAATGAATCATTATAGTTAATTTAATTTATATGCAATGTCATTTGTTTTGTTATTCATGTGAATAGCTGCTGTAAAACCTTTGGAATTGATTTTTTTACACAACACACTTGCATTAAATATCATTACATTAAACTAGGTTGAACTAACATTACTGACACATTTGAATATGGACAACAAGTTATTCTGTTAAACAGCCAGTCTAAACCCTAGGTTAGTTAAGACAGTTAATTAAGGCCCAAGTTTTACAATGTAAGACAAACATGAAACACTATTTAGAGACAAACAGTGACTCTGAAGTTGCACAAAGTTGAAACTTCTCCTGATTTAAGTTTTGTTTTTTTTGGACTTGTCAATTCTCGGGATGGGTCAAAGGTTTCACCTTCATGACGATCAGGATTCTCCTCGTCTTCTTTTCAGCTCCTGTTCATACCGCTGCAGCTGAGACATGAAGCCTGGGTTTGGGTCAATCACATGACGGGCTGTCTTCACTCTCTGTGGAAACAAATGTGAAGAGTAATGAGTAATGATTTCTATTTTTAATTTGAAACCTGCGTTCAATGAAGAGTGGTTGACACTTTTGATGTGGTCATTGTTGGCTTTGATGCAGTCTTGCAGATCCTCGGTGGGTGTGCTGTCCGAGGGCACCTTCGTTAATAAAAGCTACAGTTACAGGACACAAACTGCTCCGCTGCAGATTTTTCACCTTCATGCGACAAACAGGATGGACCGGCAGTTTGCTGCTCACAGCGTAGTAACACCAGCTCGACTTTCCATTTTAATGTCAGGATGTGCTATTTCTTTGACACTTTGATAGAATTTGACCTAAAAAGTCAAAACGTAGCTGCAAACGAGCACCGATACCTGAGAATCAAGAGACGAGCAAAGAAGACAAAGGCTTCAAGACTGTAGTCTTCCAATACAGTATAATCTTTCATTATTTATTACAAATAATCTAATATTCTATCAACCACTGTTAATTCACCAATATCCTTCTGAAATTTGCTCACCTGGACAGCGTCTGTCAGTGTTAGTTTGCGATGTTTCATCAGGTAGGCGATGCAGATCGTGGCCGAGCGGCTGCGGCCGTTCTTGCAGTAGACGACACTGCGTCCGCCACGTTTGGCCTCCTTCTGGACGGCATCTGCGCAGCGGTCAAAGTGGCTGTACAAGTCCTCATTGGGGTCATCGTAGACGGGGATCTGCAGCTTGGTGACACCGTTGGAGGGAAACGGCTGCTGCTTGGACACGTTGATGCAGAGGGTCACTCCCTCCTGCTGAATGAGCTCTTCGCTGCAGGCCGAGCGAGCGTTGCTGATGAACAGGGCACTTGTGACTTTACACAACTGCAGCATCCTGGTCAGGTTACCGAAAAACTGACCTTTGCAGGCTTCTCTTCTGGAAGGTCACAGAAAAAGAGAGTGAGGTTTCACTATGTTCTCCTGAAATGATCTTAAAATATCAGCAATCACTGCCTCTTTTTTTTTTGTTTTTAATTTCATTTCACCTGATTGCAAAAACCTGCTTGCCTTTACTGTTCCCCCATTGCACGTGCAATTCTGTTTGTACATCATGCAAAATTCAAATTTTGCATGGTATTATTAAAGGAAACTTTTTCAGCTCAAACCAAAGTAATGATTTGAAGAAAAAAAAACAAAAAAAACAAAAAATTAAATCAAGGAAGGGCAGCTGCAGTCTCATTTGGTAATTTGGTCCAATATCCTGCAAAAAGTTGTGTCATGTATGCATGTCTGATGTTGTGACGTCATATCAGACCCTACATCCCCCATGAGCGCACTAAAACACACTACCACTGCAAATGTATGACTTTACTCTGAACAGTTTGTCATCATTTTCAGATATTTAATTGTTAAGCAGTCAAAACAAAATGTGTCTTTAATCTATAAATATGAAAGACTTTAAGTAAAAACATGGACTGTAATATCCATGTTACCCATTAATTCAAAGAAAATTGAGCTATGAAAACAAAATTACTACATTAATTTGCATTTTTTAATATCACATTTTACTATCATCATCAGTGGAAATTTACAAAGATCATCGGGGATAAATGATATATACCCACAGGAGTACATTTTCAGCTTTTGAACACATTTTCTCTGAATCTCCAGCAGCAGCAGTCACTGAATGTCTCACTCACATTGAACACAAAGGACAGAGTGACTCACACGCGGCCGTCAGCTGATCCTCAGTCTCCTTCACATCGAGTCTCTCGGCGGCTCTTGAAGAGAAAAATCGTTCTGTTGCGTCCAGCAGCACAGCTGATTCAAAGATGATCGGGTCTGTTCGAAGCTCCCCATGACCCCCAGCTGCTCTGATCAACAAACCAATGCTGCTAAATTTACTACCACTGAAAGCTCCTCTGCTCTGGGTCCTAAAGCAGCTCAGATTCGAGGCTGACAGGTGGAAGAATGAAGGATTGGAGTGAAGCTAAACTCACTAAAGCAGAAAAACCATCAACCATTAGAATAGTAATAGGTTGAATTCGACATTTAGAACAAAGCAAAAGCAATTTCTTACCCACCAATAAGAATGTATGAGAATCAGGTGTGAAACGGTTGTGAACTGTAATAATAACAAATGATATTTTCCTTGATGTGATTTAAAGCTGAAAAGAAAGGTTGAGGAGAGAGCAGACTGGTTAAAAGGGTATATCTCCACAAAATAGTGTGATACATATTCATACAGCTGTGATGCTTTATTCTTATTTCAAATCTTTTGATGGGACATTAAACTTCAGATTTACTATGAATCCTGCATGTTCGCTGCAGCCAATGCGCAGTGTTTGGATCCATCCACCTGTCTCTGATAAATTCAGAAAAAGGTCTTGACAATCAACATAATAACATCTTAACAAAGCCACAACAGAGGTTCCACATTTGATACTTTACAATCACATTCTTGACCTCTTGCTTATTTTTCAACAATAAGAATAAATCCAGCCTAAATAGTTTGGGGATCACACCGCACATTTCTAATGCAATATAATGTTTTGAAATGACACATTTAAAATTTGTTTTGCAACTGAACGGTTCATGAGTTTGGAAGCACTTTGAATTGATTCAATAGCTTTCACTGAATATGAAAATACACTTTAGCAGACCAGAATTATCAGGCAAAAATATATTAAAATAAAACATATTATGTCTACACTCCATAGTTTTGTTTAGTTGAGTGAAGGACTTGCATTATTAATACTGGGTTAATTTAGATTTCTATAGGCAGTTGTTCGTATTGGAAGAGACTATAATAAATCAATTGAAATCCTGCTACAAAAAAAATTACAATGGCAACAAAAACAAAAAAAACAAAAACAAAACAAAAAAACATGCTATCACATGCTCAATGGCCAATTCAACATTTATCTTCAGGTTGACCGTTTAATCTAACATAGAATTACCGGTACATGTTATTTTGTCAATCAATGTAACAAGCAACGAGCGCACAAGAAAATATTTATAAGACATTCAAGCAACTAATAACACGTTTCAAAGAACCACTTTAGTGATACGTAAACGTTCAATATATTTTTCTGCTAACAAAATTCAGCTTGCGGTTTCTCCTGTGTGAGTTTTCATGCGATTCAACAAAGTTTCGTCTCTCACCTGTGTGGGACGTCATATGCCTTTTACAAGTTGATGACTCATTAAAGCCTTTGCCCACAGATTTTAAAGAACTATGGCTTTTCACCTGTGTGTATTTTCATATGGTGCAACAAATTATCTTGAGCTTGAAAATTCTTCCCACACACCTCACAAGAATATGGCCTCTCACCTGTGTGCGTGTTTGTATGCTTTTTTAAAGCGGATAACTGAGAATATGTTTTTCCACATGTGTTACAGACATAGGGTCTCTCACCTGTGTGAGACCTCATGTGACACTTCAAATGTGAAAGTCTGAAAAATCTTTTCCCACAGGTGTTACAGGGGTAGGGCTTTTCACCTGTGTGAGTTCTCATGTGCGTAACAAAATATCCCGTTCTCTGAAACCTTTCCCACATGTTTCACACACATAAGGTTTCTCACCTGTGTGGATTCTTCTATGTACACGCATGTGGTAACTATCCCGGAAGG
>OMNM01038004.1:0-18044 GCA_900302745.1 Parablennius parvicornis | reverse complement strand
CAAAAAAAAAAAAAAGGAATAGTATCGTCAGTTGTCTGGAGTCGGTTTTGGGTTTGTGGCGTCAGACGTGCAACAAGTGAGCGCATGCTGGTTTGTCTGAAGCCCGCTGCAGCACAACAAACTTATCCCAACATCCACAATATGTCTTCAGGTTAAGACGTATTGAGAGAATTCCTTGTTAATGTTTTTGACAATGGCGCAGCTATTATTGTGAATGTTAATTCAAAATCCATTCAAACTGTAGAATTTTTTTTACTTTTATTTATTTTATTTTTTTACAAAATAACAGCTGGCACTTTGATTCCAGGAGGCAGGTTCATTTTGTTAAGTTTGCTGAAATAAATCACAACTTGTTTTGAGACATCTGTGTCATTTGTACTTTCTGTTTTCTTTAAAAAGTAGGGGGGGAAAATGTGTCAAAAATCTTTTTTTTTTTTTTTTTTTTGTGAGAAAATCTGAGATTTTTTTTTGAAGGCCATATCACCCAGCCCTAGCTACTACACACCGGTGTCTTTTAATTGATAGGCAGTTTTAGGCCATTTAACCGCTGGAGCAAAGTCAGACAACGGGTGCCAAAGTGATTCAACACCGCCACCTAATGTACAACAGCGGAATGACTTAAATTTTACATAGTTTTACTGAAAGAAAATAGAAAATTCAGAGAAAGAGAAGATTGTCGTCCCATCAAAGAGAGAGAAAATTACATAGAAAGTATTCATAATATATACAGTGATAATAATATTAATACGTGTGCTTTGAGTGAAACATTGAGTGAGGAGCATGCAATTCGAGTTTTAGATTTTTTATCAACTTTGTTTTTTTTTTTGTTTTTTTAAAAGAGCATTTGTATGACAGTTTATAAAGAAGCGACCAAACAAATTTAGAGCAATTTTTTGTTTTGTTTTTCATCTGTAGTCTGTGTAGCTTACTTGTCCTCGATGAGCTGGGGGACAGACGTCTCAGTTTGTGCCTCCCAAAAGCCACCAGCTCCCTGGACGGTGTCCTCCGGACTCCCGCAGGTCTCCTGGGCAGAGTGTGGACTCTTGCCCGTGGGGTGAACCTCGCTGCCGATGGAGCGCTGCCTTTCTCCGCCCCTCCGCCACTGTGGCTGTAGAACAGAGTGCAAAGTAAAGAGGACATTCATTAGTGAATTACATTGTAGTATCATATCAAACATTACACAGTTTAAGTTGACATTTTAACTTAGAATGGAAGTCGAGTGTTTCACTGAGGTGAAACATTTGATTCATTCATAACTATTTGATTCATGCTCAAATAGTTATTTGTGTGAAATCAGACACAATTTCAAAAAAAAAAAAAAAAGTGATGAAATGAGTTAAACCAAGCCAACAGTCATAAAGAGCAAATAAAATACTTTGCTGCCATCTTCTGGTCAAAGATAGAAACATATCTTTTGATGACAATACATTGAGATTAAACTATTCAAACACAAGTCTACTTTGTGGTTAATCACCTGCTGTCGGACTTCCTGATGATCTTCATCCTGCTGCGCAGCTTGAAGGCGTTGGGAGAAGACGAGGGAACCGATGCTCGTGCAGGTGAGGTGGGAGAAACAAGAAGCCCTCCTCTGAACACTTTGCTGTTTTTGTCTGCTGTCCAGTGGAAGGACGATCTACGCCGGATGCCCGTTGAACCTCCCGTCGCCCCGGCGGACTCTCCCACACTGCCGGCCTTCCAGCGATAACGACTTCCCGGAGACGCACTGGCAGACGAGCCTGCGTACCCTTTCTTCAGTCTCGTGGAAGCAGCTGTGGCTGTTTTAGCTTTTTTGGCGGAGTCCCCCTTCTCACACAATCTCTGCGGCGGAGTCAGGGTTTTCAGGGAGGGCGACTTTCTAGAGGACTTCGCCTGGGCTCCTGCCGAGCAGACCCACTTGTACTTTGAGGACTTCGGAGAGACGGAAACTGGGATCGACTTCCGAAGCGACTTCTTGGCCGAGGTCTTTCTGCTCGGGGGAAGTACAGACGGACTCCCGAGAGGTTTAGCGGCCAACGCTACAGGAACAGAAGCAGTTCTGCTTGCGATCAAATCCCCTCCTGTTGTGTTTTGACTCTTGACCCAAGTGAACTTGGACTTTGTCAAAAAGGATGTAGACACTTGGGTTTGACTGTTCTGAGTTGAGGAGGGAAGGGGAGGCCGCACGGATGTTGTGAACATAGCTGAGGGAGCCGGCGCTGAGACTTTAGCGCGAACACTGAAACTCTGTTTGGTAGAGCTGGTTTTGATGGTAAATGAAGGTTTGATCTGAACTTTGGGGCAGCTCTGTGAGCTGCTTGAAGTACTGGCTTTGATTAATGAAGCTCTTACTTCTGCAGCCGGTTTGTGTTGAAGGTCACGCTGAGGAATCACAGGTTTGATTGTAACCGCTGTTGCTCCAGTTATTCTCGTTTTTGTGTGTCCTTTAAGATGCTGAGCAGTCCCTGAAGATGAACTGGCAATCTGGGTTCCCCCGCTGTGACTGGGCAGTGAGATGCTGTGGCTTACAGGCTGGCCATGAGCAGAAGATGAGGAGGCGGCGACGGCGGCAGATGGCGGGGTCTTATTTTTCAGAGAGTACTTTTTCGTCCAGCTTGCGCCGCTCTGAAAGGCATACGCACCCCGGCTGGAGCTGTGAGGATGGATGGCGGACAGACCACGACCTCGTCCTGATCTGGAACTTTCTGAAGGTCTCGGCACAGTTCCTGCAAATGGCACGTCGCCATGGATACTTTTGTGTTCATTGATAAGATCTGGGAATCCAAAACAAAAAGTGAGCGGAGGACTCCCGATACAGATCATTAAAGAAACACACGGTCGACATAAACATGGTAGTAGATTAAAGCAAACGAGTTAGTGCTGCTTATCCGTCATGTTATATTGGCAGTCTGATGGGCTTCAAATGCATTCTTAACCAGGGGAAACCTACCAGAAACATGCAGTCAGTGTTTCATGAGATTGTTCAGAAAGAAAATTGAGTCCTGGAGGTAATGATGTGGCCCCAACAGATCCATGACTAACATTATCGCTACTTTGTGTGTTCATAAAGATAGAAAGACAGATTAGATTGAAAGATTTGTACCAGACTACACCCACAGAACTACAAGCTTCTTCAAATGTGGTGTACAAGTGTGCAATTTCGAAAAGATACAATTTATAATAATAACAGAAATGTGTAAAATCGCAAGTGTAATTGCGAGACATAAAAAGCAAAAGCTTCGTTGGAGTCAGTTAGATATCAAAGTTGAAATCTTTGGAAGAGGAACTAACAAATGAGGAAAAATGCCTGCTTTTGCATTGATAATCTTGTAACTGTACTGCCTCATAAAAACATTGATTTCTCACTTGATTCCTGTAAGAGGCTAAAAAAACAAAACAAACAAACAAAAAAAAACAATCCTGCTGTCACATCCTCAACTCTATTGGCCCGAAATATAAATGAGACAAGGCAGCTTTGTTTTTGAGCAACAATGCAATTCAGACTGCTATATATAGTGCAATTCACCAAAACAAATGATTTTGAAATCCAACTCACTATATACACAGGGCATGCTTGTGAAAGGGTACACTGTCATTTTTAACAGTTCAACGGTGAAAGTGCGTGTGTTTAAATGTGGCAATTTATTGTATTTGGGTCATTTTTCCAGTTTTTAAATCGAGTAATTACAGCCATTGCTCAAGCATCAGGGCTGTAATCTGTTTTTAGATCATAATGAGTAACACTATAGCAGAATGTATATTCCTTGTAGAAAAGGTACAAAAGCGAAGATGACAGTTGTATTTCAGACGATAGTTTCGGTTTGACGGGTTCGTGTATCGAGTTAGTATAAAACTCGGACTCGACAGCCTTCCAGCAGCCGTGTGTGTACACCGAGCCACGATGACAATCCAGGTAACAGCGGGACGTCTGTGTAAACAAGACTCACTTTGTAGAAGTTCAATTTGACTCTTCAGCGCTTCCCTCTCCTCCATGTTTACGATCAGAACCTAACGTCGTCCACAATGTCGCAGGAAGATGATGTAGAGGATTTAACCAATCACAACGCGTAATATATTGGAGCATCTTAACCCTCCGCGTGAACTGGCAGGCAGTGACGGAAGACTCGATCCATTTGACTAAAGGTTCAAATTAAAGTAAGATTAAAGTTTACACAGCAATGTTCTGAAAACGATGTCCAGTTACATGACAATTGCAGAAATATGCATGTTCACTGCACTTTGAGCTGACACGAAGATTACTGTTCTGAGTGGCAGTTTAATTCTGTCATTCTTGTGCCTACCTCTTTTAGAGCAGAGGCGCAAAGAATACTATACCAGGTGGCTGGTTAATTGTATTATTCTTGTATCTGCCCAAGTGGAAAAGCACAACTGTCATCGGCCACTGGTAGATTTGTTGTTATTATTATTTCTTTCTTTCTTTCTTTCTCTTTTCTTTTCTCTTCTTACATTTGTTCTGTGAGTAACAAATCCCTTACCATTGGGAGCATGGACAAAAAAACAACACCAACAGGTACGGAACTTTTGGGTGTATGTTGCTATGACTTTTGTTAAAGTTTCGGCAAACTGTTTTCAAATAAATTGTCAAAAACTTGAGAAAATGTCCCATACAAAGGGGATGGGAAAGGCACCTCATGGAAGAGATGGAAGAATATGAAAGGAGATCAGCATCTGTGAGCAGTATCTTCTAGTGTATTACAACGTTCTTCCTTTTCCCAATTTTATTTTACATACCAGGTATACAAACAAGGGTTGTTCAGAGCACCACAGGAGATCCGTCAATCCCTTGGCCATAAAACTATATAACTCCTTCCTGTAAATAGTGTTTGCTCTGTTTTAGGTGATATTATCTTTTCTATGCCTATACCAGTCCCATTTTAATTTTACTTATGTTTTTTTTCGGTCTTACTTGTTATTACATTTTCTTATCTATCTACTTTGTGTGGAGCAATGCTCAAGTGACCTCTCCGAGATTATTCTATTCTATTCTATTCTATTCTATTCTATTCTATTCTATTCTATTCTATTCTATTCTATTCTATTCTATTCTATTCTATTCTTTCAATGGCAGCGCTATCCTGCAGCCTGTAGGTCGTCGCTGAGGGTTTAAATTCCCCTTCAGCCCAGCTGTCAAATCAGCAGCGTCATTCACAATAATCCACCAAAAACAGCCTTTTCCTCAGCATGAGCCTTTCTGCAAAAGAGAACATCGTGAAACTGTTGTCACCATTTCAAAAACAAGCCTGTATTGTGGCTGCAGTTTTCCATCCAAGAGGTACAGCGACGTCAAATGACGCCGCCGTGAAGAGAAAGAGGAAGTGAAAGTTAAAGCGGCGCTACAAGCGAAAGGAGCGAACTTTACAACAGCGAGGAAAAGTTCAAGAAAGTGGCTTAAAAAGTGGAGGTAAAGCAAACACACGTGTGTTTTTGTTTGCTTATTTGCTACGCGTTTTGTTCGTCGGGCATTGTTTAAGGTTTTTGCGCAGGAGTTGTCAAATGGACTCAACATTTGTCGTCAGCCGCTGTTAAACTGAGGCGATTCTCACTAGTTACTGTTTTATTTTGAGAAAACAAACGAATAACTAGTCATAAATACGAACATAACTTTAATTGAGTGGAATTCTTGGTGAACCTTTGACTACACTGTTGGACACCAGTATTTTTAAGATATTTTCACTTACTTCTAATTATGATTATTGTTGAAACTGCTCCATTTTCTTGTCGGTCTAAAAGGGATCAGGCCTTCCTGAAAATTTGCAACCACGTTTTAAAGTGGCTTAAAATTGTATATTATCATATGGTCACCATGCATGTGTCAGGCTAAATGGCTTCATAGCGCCCCCTATGTTGTTTTGCAGCTTACAAAGCAGGCAAAAAAAAAAAAAAAATGTCACCTATACCTAAAACAATTAGTAGGCATGTGCAGCACCTCAGGCAGCTTGTCATTGACTCCGCAATCCTAAAAACCCAACAGGAAGTCTGCCGTTATGCGTGAAACACGTAAAACACAATCCTTGGAGGTATTAAGTCTGAGAGGCCTGAGATTTAACCAGTCTATTCAACAGTCCTTCCTGATTAAAACGCATTAACATTCTATTCGAAACTCAAAGGGCATGGCCATGGCACTATAATGGATATCTGATGGTCCTCCATCAAACAGGAAGTGATGTGTGACTCTGCTTTACGTGCTACAATCTGCCTGAAACTCCACAATGAACGCATCTGTGTGCTAATGTCCATTCACAGTCATAGCGCCATCTATTGGTAAGAGGAAGTTTAAGGAATTATATTTTCACTTACCATGGCCCCAAACTTTGTGGTATCATCCTTGAGATTGGTCGGGATTTGAAACGCACAAGGAAACACAAAAATGAAGCAGAACTCCAGATGATTTTTTCTAGACGATAATGAACCCTCCAAGGTGGATGTCATTCAGTTAGCAGACACATTACAAAGAATCTAGCAGGTTACATCTGTTTGATTTCATGCAAAACCTTCCTGACCAGTAGGTTTTAAAACATTACTGTGGAACTTTAACTGCACAGCAAATTCAATCATCTTATTTACATAGCTTGAAGCTATGCAGGAATTCACTGTTGCACGTTTTGATATGAGAATGGTCAATATCGGATTTAAAAAGAAACACAGAAGACTAGAAAGTATTTGTGCGATTTCTTATTGCATTTACACAATTCTTTGCACATTTCTGTAAAAAGACTAAAAAAGAGGTGAGTAGTTTCTTTTTTCATTCTGGCTGAAAATCCTTAGTGCTTGTTGACCTTGTGGATGTTTATATTTCCACAAAGCAACACTGGAGCGCCGCCTTAGTGACATTCGGGGTTAAGGCCAATTTATGATAACACGTCATCGCGTCTGCGCCTCCGTGTTGCTGTGAAACTCACCCCCATGTAGCGTCTTCTTGGCCCGACGTGCCGCTCCAAAAATGCAGCACAATTTCACGGTGGACCCAAGGCCAACAACAGCAAAATACTCAATACGCACTAACCCTGAGGAGGAAATGAAAAAATAACAAAAAAAACACACACACACACTTGCTCACTTCCTTCCTGGGATAATCAAACAGCAGAAGCTTTCAGTTAAACAAAAGGCGGGTGTACGTGTGTATAATCAAATATAGATCATCTATTTTTTTCTAAATATATTTTCATACAATGTAACTTCAGTTCATGATATTATCACTAAAGGCTTTATATATGGATTTATATGCATGTATGTCGATAGATGGAGTATATATGATTACACATGTGTTAAAATATATGTCTGAAATTTATTAATAAAACATTTTTTTAAGTAATGAATAGTTCTTCTGTGCCTGCACAAGTAGATGGACAATAACAATGTTTGCCTTCAGAGTGTCATGACACCCCATTCATATGCTCCTCAGAGTTGGTAGTTTGATAGTTGAGAGTCACAGTAATAACTTTGTCATCTGTCCATGTAAATGTCTGTGTACTCGCCATTGTTAAAGTTCATAGCTTATTGTTCTCTGTTTGCGCGTGTGGTTTCATTATGAAAACAACCAACAGCGCCATCTCATGGCCTGGTATGCCCAACTTTTGGGTATTGTGTGAGGAGGAGGCTTTTCTTATATTCCTCTTTTCTGTGTCTCTGTACAGCTGCCCGGCTTCATCTCCGGGCCACGTCAACATGGCAGCAGAAAACCTCAATTACTTCATCATAATCAAAAAACCTGAATACCCTCGAGGTGTAAACCTCGGCTCCCTCTGTTACGCCTATAGACCTAGCTATGGCAACCAGTCCAGTTCCAAGATTTCTTCGGTTTACTTCATGAATCTTCAGAAAAGTCAAAGTTATGTTCTAGACAAGAGCACCGTCAAGGATCTAAGTCAACAAGAAGCCAGTCTACTGCTGGCTCTACCGAATGACGGTGAAAGGTTGAAATGGTTTGAAGAGAGAAACACACTCCAACACGCAGGAGGACTCACTCTGGGTGATCCAGTAACCGTGAAGGAAGCTGGACAGTCGCTGAGAGGCATCATCCGCTATATTGGACCAAAATACACTTACACTTATCCAATAACGGACGTATACTTTGGAGTTGAACTGCAGGTATGATTTTAACCATTATTAATGGCTGACTACAACCACCATAACATAAAATTACACTTGTCTCTTTGTTATGGCACCTGTCAGTGTTGATATGTTGAAAGTAGAAAAATAGGAAATACTGTGATTTGAGGGAGTTTGACCGACACTGACAGTTGGCTAACTGCATTTGAAGCCATCTATTCGCACACACACATGCGCCAGTGTGTGAATTGGTGTGTGTGACAACGTCAACCTGTTAGCAAGATAACGTGACTAACAGACTTTGCATTTGTTTAGTCACTTCTGTGTTAAAGCCTAAAGATAGGTTAGGTTTAAAAAACATTTTAAATGGGCAAAGATTCATAGATAAGTTCACTGCGTAATTTTAGTTCAGTTAGGTGACAAGATATCAAATTCACACGAGGTTCTGGAGCAACTGCTGGCTCAGGATTCTCGACGACGAGGTTACGTCTGGACGTAGAAAAATAAATGTCATAGACACCAGTGCTATTCAAGTTTTGTCTTCTCCTAAACATTGTTTTGGTCAATCGACTTGCTTCTGGTAAACCATGTAAGCCAGTACAACCTGTGCATGGGCCGGACTGTCGGCGACTGAACCGGCTCCTGCACCTCCTCCCATCTTTGACCGGTGATAAGGGTGGGTGGACACCCAGCAGCACTAAAAATAACAGCTGACAAACGATGGATGAGCTCACACCGAGCCAACGGCCAGCCACCAATTGAGGACCTCAGTCACTATTAGCAATTAGACCAAATTAATCTCGACTGCGGTCGACCGATGGATAGAGATAGACATGTACTAAGGTGTAGTCCAGAAATTACAGTAGCTCACCCTAACCACTGTAGCACAACCATCAAGAAAATGCACTACTTGGAGGTCATTCATCAACCTCAGAAATATCTGATCTATGAGTGAATGATCCACAGGACTGTGCGATTGGTTACTTCTGCTTCTTTGTTTCCAGGGAGCGGATCAAGGAAAAGGAAACACTGACGGTTTGTTTGGTTCAGTTAGAAATTTCTCCTGCAAGAAAAATTGTGGCATTTATGTCCCATTTTCTGCAATCTGGGCCTGTGGGCCCGATTCCCCAATGCCCTTGGTGCTTGAGAAACAACCGGAGTCAGAGGAGCTACGCGCAGGAGACAGAGTCACTTACTTTGTCAGTGACGAATGTCGGCATGGGATGGTCGTAAATGTGCTGGAAGAGGCTGGACGGCACATGGTGCAGATCTCAACAGTAAGGATTCAAGTTTTGTGTCAACAGGAGATCAAATGAACTTACATTGATTTCGGACTCGTCTGATGAAATATATTTTAAATAGTTTGTTGTCCAAAAAAACTGAAAATGTCCTCCAGACCATCATTTTAGAATCTTAAAGAAAGCAAAATGAATGGCCTGCCCCTCGAGAGTTATGTGGAGATAAGCTATTCTTGAGCTACTGGTGTTTTCCTGTTAGTCACAGGCTTATCTTTGTTTTTGCAATCTGGCCTTTAGTTTTTTAGTTTTGGATTAAACTTCATAAAAAGTCCAGAAGGCACTAAGTTGACCAAGCTTTTTTTCTATTTCTCTTTATATAATTTTTCTTTGTTTTGTGATGTCAGGACACAGATGAGTCTGGAAAGAGAGGGGGCGTAATCCAAGTTCCCCTGGACAAGGTGGCTAAGGGGGAGGTGCCTACAGGTCAGCGCTTCTTTAAATTTTCTTTAAAGGAAGCGTGAAGCCATGTCTAACCGTCTTAACTCTGAACCAGATCCATTCTTCACTGTAGAGCCACAGAGGATGGAAGTCAACACGGCTCCCGTGGATGTAGCTGCTGCTGCTCCAGACTGGAGTCTGGATGTGAACTCGCTGGTGGAGGTGACAGTGGAATCAGGCAATTTGTATGGAATCGTCCGCTGGATCGGCAAGCTGCCCAATCGAGAGGAAACTTCGGTTGGACTGGAGCTGGTAAATCTCTATATTCATGTCTTACTCATGAGATTCAAAGCCAGTAGCTGCTGCCAATGTGGAGGTTGATACAAAAATTTTACTTTCAAGTGTGCCTGTGTCACATACTTATTTTTCACCGCATGCGCACCTATTGCTTTGAATAAATGCAGTATGCACTGGGTTCACTGTTATTTCCACTGTATAATTCGTTTTTTGTTTTTTTGTTTTTTTGGGTAGCAAAGAAATGATGAAATCATTCTTTAAATGATTAAAGAATGATTATCATGAGCGCTATGAATACTATTAATGTGGGAGATGCGTAACATATAGGATAGCAAAGTGTTAATTTAGCTAGAAGTGTCACGCGTTAATTTGCCAAACATCTTTGACAATCAACGCATGATTGTATTGATCCACATTTTGTTTTTAATAATAAATGAAGCTGATATCTAAACACAGAATTGTCGCTCTGCTCTTCGAAATACAGGAGAGCAGGGAAGGTGGATTCTATTGGGGGGGGAATGACATGGGCATTAAATTCTGTTCTTGTCCTAAAAAGTCTTAAATTGAACTTGTGGCAACCTCTGGTAACCCTAATAGCTGTTCCAAATATTGAAAACCTGATGTTTAGAGTTTTTGTTTTACATGTTAAACTGAGCCAGAGTCTTCTGTTTGATGCTGTCGCACATTTGGGTTCTCGGTTTTAAGGTTTATCAAGCTGCTGTTCTGATTGGTTCACACATTTCCAAACGTAGGAGGAAGACAAAGGAACGAGTGACGGCACCTTTAAAAAACAGCGATATTTCACGTGTCCTATGAAGAGAGCTCTATTCATCAAACAGAGCTCCTGCCGTCCTGACTCGCGCTTTCAGAGCTCATCTGGCAACACAGCTGGGAAGATACCAAAACTGGACGACAGAGGTTGGTGCAGGAGTGACGAAGCAAGTTTTAATTAGGTTATTGTTACGGCCTTCGACCAGCGTCTCGTCTCCTCTTCCCTCTATGTGTTTGTATGCAAATTGATCTGCGCAGGTGCCCTGCCGGGATTGGCTGGTTTATTTTTAGCAAATATGGAACAGGGTTACAGCAATCACAAACCAAAAGACAAACAAAAAATGTCAGCCACTGAAAATAACAGAATTAAAGGGAGGTTGAGAAAACCTCTTTAGAATTACAAATACTAAACAAACTAGGAAAAATCAAAACCGCTCTCAAGGAGCGACTACTGCCAAAGTCTAATTAACCAAAACACACAAAACCCAGAAAGCAAAATTAACACAACAAAGGTTTTTACAGCACAGAGATATGGAGAACAAGTAACCACAGAACAGGTGAGCTGTGTCAACAAGCACAACAGCCGTGCTGAATGGTGCTCCTTCTGACCCTTCAATCTTCTCAGACAGGTAGCGTGGAAGTGGAATGTTGATGTGTCCAGTCACTCCCAGCAGGGCACCTGTGCAAATCAATTTGCATAAAAACGCAGGAGAGGGCATAGGAAGAGGAGAGGAGACACTGGCCAATGGCCGTAAAGGTTATATGTCCCCTTTGTTGAGGTATACTTCTGCGGAGATCTCGCACTCTGGGTCTGGAGAGTCACCACTGTCCCGCATGTTTTCATAATCTTTCGGCTAAAGTGTGTTGAAGAGGAGAGACATGAAGGACTTGGAACATCCAGGACGTGTGCTGAACAACACTGCTTTACCCGATAGTTTTGTGATTATTTGCACCCTCTTGTGAAGTTGCTAATTCCGTATGAATGTTTATATTTCTTTTCCCCCGACAATTTTTTAAATATAAGAAGACAGCTATGCTTGATGAATGGAAAAATCCCATTATATTAAGTCGACTGCAGCTTCTGCCAGCTGATATCCCAGAGGGCATCACTGGTGTAACCCGTTACAGTGTTACACATCCAAACCCATGGTAATGTTGCATTTATATTCATGTTTCGCTTCAGAGGGTGACGTGGCGATCAGTTCAGAGAATCTGGAGATTGGAGAGCCTATCAGCACGGAACGGGTTGATGAGCTCCTGATTGGACGAATGAGGGGAATCCAAGGCCATTGCAACTCATGTTATATGGATGCGGCTCTTTTCAGGTGAGCAGGAGGCATTTCTAATCAAGCTTGTGCTTTGTGCTTGTGCAGTCCCCAAACTGCCGGGAACTGTGCCGGCAGTTTGTTGCAGCTTTTCCAGTTGACCATGGAGGCCTCTTGGGCTTCATAGGTTGTAATAGTGCCACAAACTGGAAAAGGAAATTAACTTACTTTCAGACGTTTCTTAAAGTTAATACAAAATCTAATAAAAGATGTGATGCCACTTGATGGAGATCAAATATCAAGCCTGGGGGCACTGAAGCATTATCTCACCACACTCTTAACATCTGAAAGGACTGCCTTAAGACAGAATACAGGAAATAATATTCATTCAAATATTGTATTCTTCTTGAATCCAGTTGGCATTAATACACTGCGCTGATGATGTGAGGGGGCCGCTAACTGACTCAAAATTCTAACTTTGATGCTTTACTCACTGGTCAACGATGGAGATCGACATCGTTATCCTGAGCTGCTCTTAACTGGAATGTCCTCCTGGGTGGCAACAAGCTCAGAGATTTAAGTGTTTATAGCTTTTGAAGAGATGTACATGAACACATGCAGACATGCATCCAGAAAGTAATAGGTGTAGTTGATGATGAAGGGGCACTGTACTCATGGGGACCTGCTAAGCAGCAGAATCTTTTTACATGCTCTGTCAACTGTGACACCTGATATAGACACGTGAAGGTTTTTTCCAAATTTTGGATCATCGTGATAAAATTGTGGGGCAAGATATACCAAACGTCAGTCAAATATGTGGCAGTATGTAGGTTAGCACTGTTACATCATAATAGGGAGGTGTTCATTGGTCTCTGGCTTGTGGCTCCCCGCTCTTTGGTTAAATATGACTGTAAAGCCAAATACCGGTGGACACAGCAACTTCCACCAACATAAAATAGAAGTTTACAACTTTCAAGAAAAGCATCAGGCCATTTCTTAATTCTGTTCTAGATTCCCGATCATGCTTCAGTCTGATATTCAAATCTGGTTTTGGAAACCTCAGATCAAGAAAGTCAAAGTCCCACATACATACACACACACACTAGATAAGGTGTTTCCATACATCAGTACACACATCCACTAGCTTAAGATAAGGTGCAAATGGGATCCTCCAAAAAAAAAAAAAAAAAAAAAAGGTCCGGGGAACATAAATTCTCCATGATGCATGTAAAATAGACTCAATGAAAATATTTCTTATTGACTGTATATGATGTAGAAAACTAAACTTATTGTCTGACTCTTTATTTTGTAGCTTGTTTTCCTGCTCCCCCGTGTTGGACCCCTTGTTGTTCAAGGTACCTTCTCCTAAAAACGCCTCAGTCCAAAGCATGCTGCTCCATAAGATCGTCAACCCCCTCCGCAGGTTTGTGTCCTTGTACGTGCTCACGTCCTGTGAAGCCCCTGGAGATGTTTTCTTTTCACTCTTGTTTTTTTTATTTATGTCGATGACAGCAAGGGATTCGTAGACGGGTGCCACATCATGAAGCTCCGCCAGCAACTGCAGAAACTGGGCTGCAGTCACTCTTTCACCTTCGACGAGAAGGGTCAGTTCCACCTGGAGGATGTTAAACATGCCGACGTGTTTTCTTGAAATCGTTTAACTCCACTCCTTTCTGCAGATCCAGAGGAGTTTCTCATTGTAATCATGCAACAGATCCTCGCTCTAGACCCTCTCCTCAAACTGTAAGCTTTCAGCTCCTGTGATAAAAAGGAATTTAGGTGCATTCTTTCCAGCTGTGGATGTTTAAACCCTGTTTTACTTAACTTTTCAGATCAGTCGGTGGTAAAATACAAGAGAGTTACTGCTACCAGATTTTCCTAGACCAGAACCACAGATTGGTTTTGCCGACTGTCCAGCAGCTTCTGGAGCATTCCTTCCACAGCGCAGAGCTGAAGCTAGCAGAGGTGAGATCTAACCATTGTCTCTGTAAATGATGGAATAGCATGCCCCAAAGTCAATTTGACCAACAAGTGATAAAGAGTACAGCTGGTCAGCAGGGGTGGAGCTAGAGTGTGTTCAGGCTGGGGGCAGGAGACGCACCAAATGTGATTAAAAAATTCAAGCTGCAATTAAAGCTAATACACGACATAAGCAGTTATTTATAATCTGACCGGCATTTTCGGAGCTCAGAAAGTTTTTTTTTTTAAAACAAGTTCAAGAGTGCAGAGATTTTTAAATGAAATTTAATTGGTCACTTTTCACGAGGTCACCCTGGGCTGTTTAAAAATAAATAAAATCCATATTTATTTTTAATACATAAGAATTATAAAGACATGGTTCTTGTTCTTTCTTTGGTTGGCTGCCCAGCAGGTGGTGGTGTAGGACAATTCCTTTCTTTCTCTCAACTTCGCTGTTTTCATGTCGGCAGGTGCCATCCTGCCTCATCCTCCAGATGCCGCGCTTCGGGAAGAAATTCAAGATGTTTGACAAAATCATTCCATCTCTGGAGCTGGATATCACCGACCTCCTCAATGAAGGTACCAACAGTTACAAACACGTGCAACATGGAGGGAGTGACACTGGTGAGGTAGTGAAGTGGCAAGACAGGTGCGTATGAGTGTGTTTTCAGTCTTTCTGTGTTTTCAGGCCCTCAGCAGTGCATATTATGTGGACACCTGGCACGGGAGGAGTGCACCGACTGCTTTAAAGATTCTCTTTTTGGCTTGACTGGATTCAAAGTTTTCTGCAAGGATTGCTCTACTAAGGTGCACTTCAATTTATTTTTGAAATATCCATATCATAATAAAAACAGTTGCTGTGTCTATGTTGTGTAGCTCTAATTAGCAGCCGTAGAAAAAAACAATGTAAATATAAATATATTATATATATAATAGTCCTTTAAGAGACATATGCTGATGTGTGCATATTGGTAGTTTATGTCGGCTGCTTCCCGTCTTTATCGTGTTTCTTTTAAGAAGTTCCAACATTCAGATCCTCCACAAACTGATGTAACTTGAGCTGAACGTGTTGAATTAATCCACACGGTTCTAACAGCACAGCAGATGTGTACATCACAAGTACAGTTTTCGCAACTGTCAAACCGAATTTGTGTGCGTTTCTGTGTGTGTAGGTGCACTCCCATCCTCTGCGTCACTCCCATAAACCAGCTGCTCTGAACATCCCCACCGAGTACATGATTGACAGCAGCCGTCGCAGTCTGACCAGAGACAAGCTGAAGCTCTTCGCCGTGCTTTGCATCGAGACGAGTCACTACGTGTCGTTCGTCAAACACGGGCCAAACAGCAGCGACTGGATCTTCTTTGACAGCATGGCAGACAGACATGGTGGGAGCTCTCGCTTTAAGTCCAGCTTCAGAGTCACTGCTTGTACTTCAGTATTTAACTGTCTTGTCGTTGTCCAGGAGAAAGCGACGGGTACAACATCCCGGAGGTGAAGGCCTGCCCCGAGGTCGGGATGTACCTGGAAATGTCACCTGCTGAGCTGGCCAACCAGGTGCCTCGCGACATGAAGGGCGAGGCCAAGCGTCTCTTTTGCGATGCCTACATGTACCTGTATCAGAGCACTAGCATGTGCCTCTACCGCTGAGCAAATGGCGCCAGCACATTGGGAAAAAGCTCGAATTCCACCCTAAAATTTTAAGTTGTACATACTTCTGGTGTTGGGACATAACTGTAAACCTTGTTTAATTTATACAAAAATTGGTTAACTTTTATAATTTTTGTTAACTTGACACCGATTTGACTTTTGCACTATATAGACTTAAATATGACGAGTCGGTGGTGTGTTACATAATGAATATGTAGTTTTGATATTCTGTTGGACATGATGACCAAAAAAAAATCACTTTAGTGGACAGTGTTGTCATGATTTCGTGGGGCTTCTAATGAATTCCACTGCACAATTATTCATACTGGACGAAATTTGTTGTGAATGTGCTCAAAAATCTCACCTTTTGTGCCTGATTTTGAAAGGGGTTCAAGAGGCCCCGTGGGCCAGTTTTTGCTCTTACAATAAGATATTGACTTCTTAACCCTTGTGTGCCCCTCTGTGTATTTCTTGTGCTTTTTATTTGAAAACACTCCATTTTGCCTGTGTTAATAACAATTTTATAGGGTCAGCCAAGATGAGCAGCTCAAAGACATCCTTGAGCTCTTCACGGACAAAATGATTCAGCTTGACCTCAAAGTGATGATCTCAAGAATCCACCAAGTGTGGCTCAAATGAGTCCACAACATATGAAGGAAAAGGAATTCCATAAGTCCAAGATGCTTCAGCAAGTGGGGTTTAGTGAACAAATCTAAATAAACTGACAGTGGACTGAAACAAAAGTGGAAGAACATCCCCTCCGAAAGCAGGGGACAAGACCAAGTCAAACTTGTAATGCGTTATCAGACCCAACTCTTGACCCCTAAACACTAAAGACAAAAGATTAACTTATGGCCGACCATGAAAATCAAAGGCCGAAAAGACAGGACTATCGGACAAGAAACTAAAGATAATTAAGAAGAACTAAAATGCTGCCGCCATAGCCTAAGTCTTCCCCCAGGAGGTCTGAGGCCGCGTTTACATGTACCTGGGATTTTACTGCGATTTCCCTCTCTACGTTTACAAAAAAATCTTAATTGACACGAACCCACATTTACATATAGCTATTATGAGCTTGCCAAACCTGTAGGGGGCAGTGTAAGGAGAAGCATGAAGCCCTTATCATCAGAGTCCTGGAAAAAAAAAAAAAACACATAAATTGTGATGTAAATCTCTGCCTACCCCTCCTTAAATACAAACCGGGACTTTTTTTTTTTCTAAAATCTCCACTGTGGCGGGAGTTTTCATGAATCATCGGTTGTGGTGTGACTCATTGCTGTGTTTATGTGTAAATGCAAGAAATGCAGAGAGATATCACTGTTTAGTAAATACCCGGGTACATGTAAACGTGTCCTGAAAGAGCGATCCTCCTCCATCGTCACGCCGCTCATTTACCTGCAGGCTGCAAACCTGTGACGAACAGGAAGGAGTGGAGAGGGAAGAGAAAACATTAACCAACAAAGATACATACACACAGCAGCAGCAACAACAACACTGCAATCACAGGTTTGATTCCAGCATGCCACGTGCAGCAAATAACACATGAATACATTCTGCAGCTCCCCCTCCACTGACTGAACTACGGTGGCAACAATACGGCTTTAAAGAGCAAAATTTATTTGGTATATATGTGGAAATTCAATAGTTATGATCACGTCAGAGGTTGATCAAAAGGTGTTTAGGAACAGAGCACTTTTTGCATGAAGGTGGTAAACTTGCACTGCTCCAAAAAAAAGTAAAGTCCCCTATAAGTGTGACTTATTATCAGCTGGTTTCATCCTAACTGGTGGCCTCTGGAGATGTTTATTACCTGACATTTAACCTCCACAAAGCACCTCTTGATAAATAAAAGCTGCAAGACCTTTGTGACCCGGTTGTTATAAAAACAAACTGATGGCGTTAGTTACAGGAGTGTTTCTAAACATCTGACAGTCCCTCTGAGTGGTGTTGGCCAAACTTCACTCTCCACCAACACTTTGCATGCCGACAGCGGCCTCTTATCTCAGTAGATCAATCACTGCTCAATGTGTTTAATGTCAGACTAAATCATAAATTGATCTGCTGTATCTAAACTCTTGAATCAGTTGTCACTCCACATTAAGCTGGGCCAAACACTTTCAGTTACTAAATGTCATCTGAAAACACACTTTGTTGTTGTATTGTTTATCTTCAACCTTTGTTTTCTTGACTGTAGTTTGTTAAATGTCAGTATGTGGGGATAATTGGATAAATGTTATGCAGATGATTTGAAGTGGAATTAGACATTTTGCGATGATTAAAAAGTGGTGTGTCAAATTTAAGTAATGCTACTTGTGTCCATTGGGTGGCAGTAGTAAATCAGTGTAGTTTGTCTTCAGTTAAACTCTTAGGGATTAGTTTTTT
>OMNM01038003.1:0-18606 GCA_900302745.1 Parablennius parvicornis | reverse complement strand
CGCGAAAAAAAAAAAAAAAAAAAAATTACGTTAACACAAGACACAAGTTGATGAAATGAATTTCGACGTACAGTGAGAACTGAAGCTGAGAAGGGGGAGGAGGATTATGACTGTAGGTTTAAATACAGCTGTCAGAGTCTTCATAGCACCTCAGCAGGGAGTGATGCAGGGATGAGCAAAGGAAACCTAATTACAGCTCTCTGACTCAACACTCGGGAGGAGGTGCATAGCAAAGGAGTGAAAACAGAGCAAAAACATTGTGGAGGAGAGAGAGAGAGAGAGAGAGAGAGAGAGAGAGAGAGAGAGAGAGAGAGAGAGAGAGAGAGAGAGAGAGAGAGAACGAGGGAGAAAGACCACTTTGAAGAATCACGCTCCTTGTGATCAGCTTAGGAAAACTCCTCAAGGGCAAATTACATAAAATGAGGGCATTTCTTTTTCAGAGCAGGCGAGCTATGTTCTATTCTGCAGGATGCACAGACTTCCATCTGCGTTAGCTCGCGTGGATTTTTTTTTTTCTTTCTTCTGATATGCCAAAATGTAATCCAAAAAGTTCTCTTTCAATACGTTTTAATCAAATGACCTGATGCACGACTCAACCTGCTTGTTGCATGTCACTTCTTATACCTCCAAGATATCAGAAAGCAACAAGAAAGAAACAAGACAAAAAAAACAGTCGGTTTGCAAAAGATGACACAAAGGTGACGAAGAGACGGTGACATCAATCCGGGACGTTTATGATCAGGAGCGCTGACTCATCCCAACTCCTGTTTTAAATGGCCGGTTTAATGCGACACACGCTTCGCTGCGCTGGATTACTGAATCAGACTGTGTCTGCGGTGCTTGTAGCCCCGGGCCATGTGCTGCTCACTAGTCACCTTTCAACCATTATGTAGAGCTACGAGGAGGCGCCCAAATAAAGCTTCGAAAGGACAGTGGCGGTGTTGTGTCTGTATCTGGGACGATTCGGTCGACGCAAAAGCATCGTGGAAACAGACTATTGCTCACTTTGAAAGAGGAAACATCACTGTCATCATCACAAATAGCAGCCTTTAAGTCAAGTTCTCAAATCTTGACCTAGTTTCAAAGGGTCTTAAACACTCACACAAGTGACCAAATATGGTCTCCTGACTTGTACCTCTTTGGAAAATTAAAGGAATTTCTACAACATAGGATAAATTGCTGTGGTAATTACTGAGATATGCATTAGTTTTGTGTTTTTTTTTTTCTTTTAAAAAATAGCATAGTGTTTCTGTTATCCCCATTAGTGTAGGCTGATTGATGTATTCATCTTGAAAAAATGGATAATCTTTCAACAAATACTGTAGAAAATGTATTTGAAACATACACACAGGACTCCAATAATTCACATTTAATGTACTTAAGTTGTAAAAAAAAAACAAAACAAAAACATACTGGACAGCAGTTTTCAATAACGTATGGACAATCTTTAAGGGGAACTAAACACATTCCAGACAAATTGTTAACTGGAAATTCAGTAATGTCAGATTTTTGGAGAGATTTTATTTTCTGTATGCATTAAAACACCTTAAATGAAAGTTACATATGTGTTAGGGAGCGGCCTGGAAAGGGTTAACAGTTCATTTTTATTGTGCAACGAGGCTTCCTGCTGATAAATTTCTCGCTAACTCACAAGTCGTCTGAGCTGCTTCTTTAGTAAGCGACTGAGAAACAGAGACAAACGAAAGACAAATAGACAGAATTGAAGAGAAAGTTTGCTCACACGTCTGCGTTGCATTCGCATGTACCCAACCAATAACACAAAACTGTGTGTCGTAACCCTTTATAGGACTAGTGAGCATATTCACTAACTTTCTGCCTCACTAAATATAAAAATTGTAATAACTGCATTTTGCAGCATGCTGACTTACAAAGATACATCATTGCTTGTAGTTATTCATTGAAGGCTGCTATATATCTCCTCAGGCGTCGACAGTCTGCTCAGTCTCTTCACTCCTGGAAGTCATGCGTCAAGGTTGTATGTGCTACAACCGCCACAATGCCAGAGGTATAGAAGATTTGATTGCAAAAACGCAATGAAAGTCATTGGTAATGTTTACTTTCGGGTCATAATGAACAATTAGGCATAAAAATTGGCAGTGACATTGCACATGTAACTTTACTTCTTCAATAAAATGCTCATTTACTTTACGATCATCAACAGTTTTTCAACATGACTCGTGACGTGGCCGAGTGGACCAATCACATCCCTCGCGGTCTGCGTACTTGAAAGTGCGTAGACAACCATTTACAGAAATACATTAAGTGATGTTTATAATTTTGGACATTTTAAAGCAAAAAATTTGAATTAGAAGGACCAACAAAATAAAGCAGAGTGCAAATTAAATGCAGTGCCTCTGTAAGTACCTCAGTGAACGGCTGAATCGGGGACCGAGTGTGGCTTCAGCTTTATGTTGACTGTACACTCACAGCACTTTGTTAAACGCTTCAACACCACCTCCAGACATCGGTCCTTTACACAATTTATTGCTCCAACGAGCTTTGAGCCGGAAGCGAGCAGACCTCGACGCGACAGGCGCGAGTGCTGACATATTAAACCTCGGCCAGTTGGGCAGCGATGAGTCGAGAGTGGCGGGACAAACACGTGTCGGGTCTGAGACCTGCTGCCGTATGTTGACTTTGAGCAGATGCCACGTAAATATGTATATATATATATATATAGGGAGGGAGGAAAAAAAGAAAAAAAATAAACACCAGGAAAATATAACAGGGCAGGAAAAAGGTACACGCAAACACATTTTCCTCCATTACTGAAGCTAAGGCAATATTTGCGCTTTCCACATCTCCTTGCCTGGGTACTGTGAACGGAAGCAAGCTGGTGTCATAATGACAAAAAGGTTGCTATTCTTCTTCGCAGCGCTCGTCTTTTTTATTTTTAACCCACTAGTCGTTTCCCTAATGAAAATCTATTCGCAGTACAGGTGGCATGAAAATCTAATGCAGCACCTGAAGCGTTCTGTGGCAAGGACTTTCCAGTTAAACATGAATTAACCACATTTCAATGACAAAACTTCTGGGTGGTATTCATCAATAATTTAATGCCATCGGTGAAGGTGCTCTGTAATGTCTTCATACTTCCTTCACTTTATGTTTTAGATGGAATCCAAAAGGATTTAAAGTTTGATTACTTGTGGTAGAGTTTTTAGATTTTTGTTTTTTTTGTTTTATGAAACATTTGGATGAAGATCAAAGTGGGAGGGTTTTAAACTGAAGCAATTTATCACAAAACTGTTTTTAAAAATGGTTTTGGCTGGTTACCGTCATGTGATCGTGATATTATAGTTGGCCTTAAATTTACAGTATATATCTTTTCCAAGGGAACTCTGAAGCAGTTGGAGGTTGAAGCCATTGTTCATGGAAGCAGTAAACTACCAGTTACAAGCTAGCAGTTACTAGCTTGCCGCTTTAGCTCCACCGCCATTGAATGAAGACGTCAGACTGCCTGCGGGATTTCACCCATTTTGCACATCTGTTGCAAAGTCACAACACTCCTGAAGTCCATCACGCGCTGTGTTTGGTCCGCTTTGTCCGTGGTGTTTACTCGGACTTCACTCAAACCTCGACTGAACCACACAAGTGCATGTGGAGTGTGTTTCAGCTTGGTCTGGTGCCCGCCGCGGTTCAGACGGCAGGCATCTGCAAATGGAAACGCACCAATGTCACAATGACACCGGGGTTGATTTCAAACTTGTCGAGTGTAATTTAAGGTTTCCGGCGGTCCTTCAAGACCTTTCGAAACTCGACAATTCTCAAAGTGACAGCTGCATTTAATTCGGCCATTTTCATTTCAGAAGGACGTGTATTTTCAAATGTGAATTTAAAGTCACTCTACATACACTGGCATTGTTTGTAACAGGTCGACGCCTCAGGTGTCAATTTTTTGTGCACAGTTAATGTTAAATACACAACGACTCTGTTTGACTGCCCTGCGTGTGGTGGAAATCTCACTGATCTAACAAAACTGACTCACAAGAATGACTCATGGTGAAGCTTCTGCTGAGCTGTAACAACGGGCAGAAATCCCAAAAGAACAGGACTCCGTTTAAAAAAAAAAAAGAAAAAAAAAAGAATACATACACACAGTGTGAATAACCAGACAAAGGAAGAAAAAAGGAGAAAAAAAAAAGCACAGTCAGAAAATTGTACTTATCTAAGCTTTCCCTCCAGAGATTGGACGCATAATTAAAAAATAGCCTGCTCCTATGCAAATGTGAACAGCGCGCAGACCCGAGTCTCGGAGGACTCCAGCAAGACTGTACAAGACTGTTTGGCAATGCAAGAACACTCATCTGTATCGGTATCAAAAAAAAAAGTTGCACAATGAACAGCCTAGTGGGGGAATTATTGAGCCTTCAGCTTCACAAAGTCCACTTTCCTACCGCTCCAAAATAACTGCCAAGAAGTCCACAGAAAACCACCACTGACTTCAGCTTAATGAGTTTGGAAAGGTCCAGAGAATCTAATAGTGGGGTTTGAATCTGGGTTTTTGGAGCTCAGACACTAATGAAGGCTTAGGAGTCTTTAAAAGGATTTTTTTTTAGGGGAGGGGGATTTGCAAGGCAATCGGGCAAGGAAACAAAACTCAGATAAAAGTTGTTCACTCTTCAATGGTCAAGTGGATAAAGAGGAGAGATCAATACTCTGAGCACCAATGTGTCAGGAGGAAATCGATATAATAAAGGAATGGGTGGAGGTGCGGGCGATATGTCACAGGAGATTTTAAAAGAGATGCATTCCTGTTGAACACAGAAAACGTCAGAACAACTCAAGCCAGAAATGTTTCTCAGGGTTACTTCGGTGCTTCAGACTGTGAAGGAGCTGGAAGCCGGTGTGGAGACACAGGAAGTTGCTGCTGGTTTGAAGACACATCAAACAGGATGTGAAACAGCTCAAGTCGTGGCATTAACAGAAGCAATGTACAAATACAAGGACACACTTGTACTGGGACAGACTAGACAACTTTACCACACACTAAGCTAAAAAAATGATACTCAGCAAGTGAGAACATGGCTCTTCTCTTTTTTTGAATGAGAAACTTTATTTCCTGGTTATTTCATATTTAGGGTCAGAAGATCTTTTTAAGCAATATAAGAATCAGACTATCTCGAAATTTACTCATCAAGATTTCTCTAGAAACTGTGTGACGACACTAAAACATGACGTTTTTTTTTCTGAAAGTTACACTTTTAAAGCCACGCCTGTCAGTCAAACGCGTCGTTTTCGTTGCTTTGAATATTTCAGCATCCTCATAAACGGTTTTTCTGAGCACTACTGGTTGTCTATTTGAAAGTTCTTGGTGTGGCTATAATTGCGTACCATTTCATTCTTGGTGGAATTGTAATATTGAAGAAGTAGTATTCCTTAAATGAATGTTTTAAATAACAGATACGCTGCATTGGTTTCGTTAGAGTGTGCTACACGGGCAGGGTTCAAAGATCTTTGAATGGGAGCTAATTCTGTCAGTGTGAAGGCCTGTTAATCTTTATTTATTTAAAGAGGAAATGAGAACAAGTGTGCAGTGCTCAGGGCAATGGCCAGGCTCAACTGTGGTCTCTACATGGCTGCTAATTTGCATCCACAGCAGCGTTCGACACAGACGATAGGCAAGACGTGGTGAGGGTTATGCTTCTCTACAGGATGATTAGAAAACATGATTAGATTAAGGACCTGTTACTTCTGTTTTGGCGTACATTTAAGCTTTTGAGGGGCAAGTGCATAAATGTAATGTCACCCCCAGTAACTGACCACTTGAGTTTAAAAAAAGAACTGGTACATCACGACAGCACCTTCCTCTTTTTTTTTTTGGCCATGCATGATGGGAATTCACGCTGCGAAACGAAGCAAATCCGCATTAAGCAAATGTGTCACGAGCCCACGCTCCGCTGTAGCACTGCAAAAAATATTTTACATATAAACCTACGCCTCTGTACTATTAAAAAAAAAAAAAAAAAACGCTCTTGCTGCTGTGGCCCAAATTTCAGACGATTCGATGGATCTGTCCTTAGGTTCAGATTAAAAATAACGGCGAAATTGGAGTGGTTTAACAAATTGAAACTGTCTGCAGAGATAAAACAGGAAGGTTGCTGCAACAGCTTGCTGTGTTGCTTTCTGATAAGAAGCCGACGCAATAACAGAAGTTAAAGCAAAGAAAACATGAGGAGACCGAACGGCTCATATCATCAGCTCTGATGTTTGAGGAAGCCCCATTTTTGGAATGAGAAAGCAACTTCTGCTCAAAAATGGTCATGTGGAGAAACTGTCTGAGGACCCTCGTTGTATTTCAGTCGCTACTCTGTAACTAACAAATGAGACAATTAAAAGTTATAACGCTCAAAGCTGAGTACGCTTTTATGACCGTAGTAAAATCTGATTAATAAGTAACACGACGGTACAGGACTATTATGGATTTATTTCTACGTGACATATGTGAACAAAGTCGATATCAAACAACAATGCATAACTAATCCAATGAAGAAGGAAAAAAGAACAAAGTGACTTGGCTTACAGTACCCTCAAAGATCCAGCACCAACAGCTAGGAATAAAAATATCCTGGCTCGGAGAGAAGGCCCTATGACATTTAGCATCGCTTTCAACTGGAGACACAACTTACTGTGAGCGTACACATTTCCTAATGACTGAATACGTTGACAGAGGATTTCGCGTCCCCAAAACAACCTTTTCATCCCTCGCGGTGGCAGACAGACGCTTACATAAAAAGCGTTTTCTAAAAAGCGACTGAAATGAGGAGGAAAACTGCTGCGCGGTTCTGTGGCGTTAAGCCAAAGCTGGAGCTGCCTAATATGCAAGCTTTAAAATAAATAAATAAATAATGGACCGCCAGTGAATCTTTTCAGTTTCTAACAGACTGTGGCGCTGATGTCAATCACAGGAGCTGGGACAGAATGAACTACATGTCTGCAGTAGCTTTGAAGCCCAGCAAATTGACTTATGTTGTGTCATACACTGGAAACAAACTTGAAAAACTCTCAATGACATGGCTGACATGGCTGTCTGCGGCGTATCTGTAATCCAGCAGAGAGCTATATGTATAATAATGTCATATCTACCTTGCAAAGGTGCATTACTTCAGTGTTAAAAGATAAAACCGACACAATGTGGTGCAAAAAACAGCACGATGCTTGAAACAATATCCAGGATGACAGAGTAATGGGCTAGAGATACTGCATGAAATGATCTGAGTTTTATTATGGTCTGAATATTGTATTACAGTTTTACAGATATGACATGGAAGCTGTCTTTTCTTTTTTTTTTACATGTTGCATTTATCCAAGTTGTGTTCTGAGATTTACATTATATCTTTTGAACAAATTCAAATCTTTTCTCTAAAGAGAAAATATATAGTTACGACAAACTGCAATTCTTTTAAAAACTCATAGCAGGTCTTCATTTGCTCACATGTCCTTTCAAGTGAAACATTTTTTTTGGGGAAAAAATTAATTTCTGCTTGAGAAAGGTTTTGGGTTTACACTGCAATGTTTTGAAACACGCGTGCAGAGGACAATATGTTATAGACATCAACAATGGAATAACTATAACTAGACTAGAATAACTGGAGTCACGGCTCTCTGGAGGCCACCATTGTTGTTAAAGTCCATCTTCTTGCACATGTGCAGAAGAATTAGTTACTATGGCCACGGTGCACAGCTGCAGTCGCAGCGTTTCAGAAAAGTTGCGTTTTCCTCCGTTTATACAGAAAGAGTCTGAGACTTTTTTTTAAAGTACCATCGTGGGAGCAGTTTTCAAAAAGGTGTGATTTCAGAGGCTCAAAGCACTGCTGTCTTGTACACGGACCCCCAAAACAAAACAAAAGTTTTGTGTTTTGACTTGAAAAGGTTAGCGTCAGAAGCTTCAGCTGCAGTCTGAAGGAGATGTCACTGGTGCCTTCAGGAACTAAAAACAAACTCCCTATCAAGCCGTTGTTCTGGGTGCATTTATTTTCTATGGAGGTAGAATGAGATGTGGGCATGATCCAACATTTCTTGTCTGGATAGGAATTCTTAAACAAAATGTTTTTGTTTTTTTTTTGCACCACTGCAGCCAGGTTTCTGGTCATGTCCTGCATCGCTATTGGTTGTTTGACGCTGAAGCTCGTGGAAGTAGTAACACTATGCAGTGGAGTGTTTTTTATAAGAAGACAGACTGTCTGTGTGAACAAACCACAGATTTTAAGCTACAACTAAAGCTATTGCAAAAGACGCAGTGTGATCACCTAAAGGTTTTTTTTTTTTCTCTCTCCGTGGTCTCAATGCACCAATATAGCTTCATAAGCATTAACGCTTGCTAAAAAGCAGACGAGTGATGCTCATAAACATCAATAAAACACCTCGAATAGATAAAACAGAGCTAGAAAACACACTGCCACAACACTGAAACACAGGAGATTCTCAGCAGGGGGACTTGTATTTTTTTTTTTAGTCCGTGTACACACGTTTACCCACAAATGTTGTGATTACTTTGGTCCGAGTGGCGGGCGGACTTTGTTTGGCTGTGGTACATAAAGAGAACAAAATGTACAGAAATATTAAAACTGCATAGCAACAGCGTGCAGCTGGTTTGACGCCACTGTATCCACAACAAATTAACACTAAGTAAAGATTAACAAAAGCATGGCGGTGCAGTGTGTGGTGACGGGTAGAGATACTGAGAAGGAGAGCAAAACCTGCTGTGAAAGGAGAGAATCTGGCCGAGTTAACAGTGTGTGTGTGTGTGTGTGTGTGTGCGCGCGTGCCAGTGTTGAGGGCTGGAGTTAGCGCAACACAACCTCCGTCTCTGAGTGATACCGAAAATGGTGAGAAGTTAAGGATGCTTCGTACAAGCAGAGCCTTAACACAGGGCAGCCTTCTCATGAGAGGGAGGCTTTGTGCTGCGAGCGAGGCTGCTTAGTATTAGCATGAGCAGACAGACGAGGCCTGGCGATGGAAGCAAAGGAGCTACAATGAATGCGGACCACCTTGGAAAGCTTTTTATATGGAGCGCTGCACACACACACAAGGGAAAAAATAAAATAAATAAAAGCTACATGAATTTTAAACAACGCTGACTTGTGAGGCTGCGGCTCAACTTATTGTGTCCTTTTATTAATGATGAAGCATTCCAATGGGAGACGATTAAATGTAATTGACGCTTAAACAACAGTTACGTAACAAAAGTCTCCAGCTAAAGCACATCGTGAGATAGACTAAAGTGGAGCGAGTATGCACGAAAGCAAAAATGGTTGAAACCACACAGATGTGTTAGCTGTGCTATTACGGACCATTCTTCGAATGACGCCAGCTGACACTTCACCTAATTGTGCCACAACATGAACCAGAAACAACACCGCCACGCAGGAGAGCCCACTAGCTTGAAAGTGTGAAATACGTACTAACAGATTGACTTTCAGCAGCGGTGTTACATTTATGTTTAATTGATAACCTATTTACTGTGTGTCAAGTACATGCATTGATGCGCCCGGGGCTGATCGATACCTCAGATCATTTTAAACACATTGGCGAGACAGCAGATTGCTCTGGAAATTGAACAGCGAGTTTTGAGGAGAGGAGTCCACTCTAAACATAGATTAAATCTACCTTCTAATTAGTGTAAATCATCATAAGATGGGCTCAGAGATCTCAGATTGAGAAGACGGCAATTCAAGATATTATGAATTAGCTTCACGTGCGCATGAGAACAAAAGGTTGCAGTACTTAAGATGAATCCAGCGATCAGCACAGACTAAATGCTGCAGGAGTAAAATGTACAGTTTTGGCTGCAGTTACTGGGAATAAATCCATTTTGAGGTTTATGTCATATCCCATAACCCCTCACTGATTGTGTCAGAGTTTCTGAGAAAAAGAAGTCAGCAAAAGCAGAATCTTTCAGAGTCTATTAATCATACAAAAAAAGCGTGCGAAGTTCTGCTTTAGGAGGAGTTTGAATCTATAATTTATCTGAGAGACTTGGGAGTTGTAAATGAATGATTTGGAATTAACTTGGGCTTAAATTGGTTTTCTAAACATAAATAAAATTCTAAAAAAGGTGTAACATGCGACTGTCCTTTCTCATTTTCTAATAAACTAGCTGGAGGGCGAAAACATACAGGCTTTAGACTAATGCATGAGTACTGAGGAAAGCAACAAAAGACTGAGAACAGCATGAAGACGATGAAAGAAACGCCGGGTGGGTGGGATCGGACAAAAAAAAAAACAACCAAACAAACAAACAAAAAAAAAAAACACGCCAATTCATTCCGTCACAAAAGTGAACTGGTGCCGCGGGCAAATTGGCCAATGAGCAATTCTGATGAAAAGTGGCCACTGCTGGAGGCGACGTTCATGCTGCTTCAGACTCTTTCTGCGCCCAAACGCGAGCCGTAATGCGGCTGCTTTTTGTGCTGCTTTAAAGGTTTTGCGCTTACAGTATGTTGCCCAACAGCCATCTAGACTGGGTACGATGAGCGGAGCTCAGACATGTGACACATCTTCCACTCGAATGTTGCCTCGCTACAGATATTAAAAAGGATTTTATAGATTTTTCCAAGGAAAAGAAAACTACATTTGCCATTCTTTTAAGTGGCGTTTATGGCGAATCCTTCATTCATCTCGATTTGAGCCGAATAACTGTCAAAAATATCAATATTGGAGTACTTTTCCACATCAAAGTTGCTCTTTTTCTTTTCCTGTAAAATGACGGCTGTCTGATGACTCACCGTGCATTCACTAATTCTGTTTCTGGAGGAAATATATACATACATATATCTGTATATGTATTCAGTTTTGCAAGTGTTATCTCCACAACGACGGCCAGAAACCGGCAGGAATGGGCAACAAAAAGATTGTGTACAACATTTGATGACCAAGCTTTCCACTTTTATGATGAACATGTGAAATTGGGATGTCAGGTGCACACACACACACACTCATTTCATGGGGCCTGATGAATCAAAGATGAAAACTTGAGCCGATTCGATGTTGAAAGATGCGTCACGCAGAATACCACCGAGCTTAATCCAAAGTATCCTGTCAGCAGTATCCACACGCCATCTCTAATGATACCAATTAGGAAGGCAAAAAAAAAAAAAAGTGAGAGATTGTGGTGATTCCCATTAACTTTGAGGACGGAGCTCCATCCATCTGCTGAGAAAAGCTTGAGATTTTACAACGAGGCATCTGGCAGTTGAAATTTGAGAAGTACAGTACTTTCTCTTCTCATATGCAAATTTAAGAGAACTAGTATTTATCTCAGTGTTTCCTAAGCCGACTTTCTCCTTCTCTCTCTCTCTCTCTCCCTTCAGGCCCCCCCTGCTGAGATAAGAAGTCTTTTCAAGCCTCTCTGCTGTTTTTCCCTGAAAAAGAGATTTGGGCAGTCATCCTCTGATATAACAGCCAACTCATCCCAGCAGCTGACGGAACATTTCAAAGTAAAAACGACAAATGATGGTAAAATTAAACTTATGTGACAGTTATGCGTCAGGGTGGTGGTTTTCCAGCTACCTGTATATGAAAGCGATGCCGATGTTGCCTGTGAAAGCAAATTACTGTTATGATGAAAACAAGTTGATGGGATGACTCTGAAAATATGCAGAGCTGAATGGTCCTTTACAAATATGTTCCAAACATAATCAGACAACAGGTTTAAAACGGTGTTTCTGATAAAAGACCCCAAGTCAAAGTAACATTATTTACAAACCAAAAGGCGATCATAACGGTAGACGCTCTCAAAAGGATGTTTTCACTCCTTTAAAATGCAAAAACGTGAAGCTTTTCCCGGCACTCGTTCCGTCACGAGCGTGACACTAACCAGGGAGGATTATAGTGATTGCGTTTGAATCCAAACAGAATCATCATGTGGGAAAATTGCAGTGTGTACTCACTCCTATCATGCCCATTTCATCAAGGTCGGAGAATGACAAACACTTTGCAGGCAACAAGAACTAAAAACAGGCTTTGAACAAGCTCCTCATGCCCGAGGATCCGAACTGACACGGGCTTTCTTTAAATAGTTCATGATGGAAAACCTCGCAGCTTTCGCCTCTTTAATCTCCGGGCCTTTTGTATCGTTTTGTTTCGAACGCTTTGTTGTGCTTCCATCAGCCACAGCAGCCCGGGCCCTGAAAGTGTTGCCACGTGTAATTATGTGCACCATTGCTTTGCACAGGCGGCGCAGTGGAGCAGTGGTTAGGTGGGCTGCACAGTGGAGCAGTGGTTAGGTGGGCTGCACAGTGGAGCAGTGGTTAGGTGGGCTGCACCGTGTACTGCAAAGTTATTGTCATGATGTCAACGGCCGCACATTCTGAAAGACTGACTGAAGTACGATCAATTATATTTCTTTTCCTGGCACGATGCTTTGCGTGATAATAGATTTGGCCAACCAGATGAAGCCTTGCAGTCCTGGATTGTGTTTATTTCAACATTTCACCATATCTGGTGGCAACCAGCCAGAAATCACTAAGTCAATAAAGTGCCACGCTTGAAAGATCTGCAGACACTCACGTGAACAAAGAAACACAAAGAAGAGAAGGACCACTATTATTTGGAAGTATATACCTCAAAGCACAATAACATCAAAACCATCTGCATAGCTGTCCACTCAATCATAATACAAACTCATATTGAGCAGTCCAAGTGGTTATTATTATTTCTACTCACGCATGTACAGAAGAAATATTTATTATGACCATGGTGTTCAAGCACAGTAGCCGTGTTTCAGAAAGGTTCCTGCCATACAGAGTCAAAAAGACAAACCCACAGCCAAGCATTGCATTTACGTTTCATAGTCATGAGCAATGCCCACTGTCTCCCTGACCAAGCAGCTGTCACTCACCTTGAGGATGTCTCCTCGCTTAAAACTAAGCTCGTCCTCAGCGGTGGCTTGGAAATCGTATTTTGCGATGGCCTCCATGGTGCTGGTAGCGTGCTGGGAAACGGCTCGTCTGCGGCTTGCGTTTTTGGTGACGGAGTCAAAAGCAAAGAATAAAAAAAACAGGGATCCGAGCCTCCTGCGGTCAAAACGTGTTCCTCCGAGTCTCTCCTCCCGTCGATGACCCGTTCCTTTAGGGCTTCCACCTCACATAAAGGTCACAGTGGGGAACCTGAAACAAGGGACGTGTTACTCAGTAGGACGGCCTACATAAAGCAAATGTCGTTTTTATGATAGTTGCCCTACTAATTTTAAAAGAAAGCGATTTAATGGTCTGACATAACATGCTTTAATGTCATATCATCTCACAGACACACTCATACTACAGCAGCTTTGTCATTTAATCTACAAGATAATGCTTTTCATTTTAAAGTGAGACTGTTCTTATTGGACGACGTGACCTTTTAATCCTAGAATGAAGATTGCACATCTGAATTATGCGAGTATTTTCATAGGGCCCTGCCGACATGAAATGGACACTAAACCATAACAACAACAACGGCGGTCATGTGACAAACCACATATTCAAGGAAAGAGGAGCGATTTCAAAACAATCAATTTTCCTCTGCAGTCACTTCAGTTCAGGGTCCACATACAGCCGCATGTGATCTCCAGTGGGAAGGACCAGTAACAAAACAGCATAGTAATCTATAAATAAAACCAACTGTTATCCTTATGGGGTTTTTTTTGAGCCAGAAAGTTGAGGGACATTCTGAAAAGTTATAAAGATAGTGTACAACTTCAATCTTTGCCATTTTTAATAAAGCTTCCAATTCCCTTTCTTAAATGTTTTAACTAATTTTTTTGTCATATTTTTGGGGTGATGTTGGTAAATGCCTGCGGTTTCTATTGCAACCTTCAATGTGCATGTCTTTAGAAACATACCCTCTCAGCATGCTAATATTTTTGGATCCAGGCTGCATGTTCGACACCGTCATATTGACATTTGAACTTCAATGCTATTTATTTTGTGTTCTTTCTGTGTGGAACCATGTTGCAAGAATTCCCTCCAGAGATTAATAAAGTATTTCTATTCTAAAGTTCACAAAATCTAAAATGCCAGCTCAAATTCTCACACGAGGAACATGTCTTGGTTGTGTGTAGGAACATTGTATAGAAGACGCTGTAGCAGCCAAGTGACCGTCTGCTCCATTCTGACAGAAAAGTAATTCTAAAATGAGGCAGCTTCACTTGTTTTGCTGAGCATGGCCTCCATCAACTGTCCCCTTTAACCTTGCGCGAGGTAAAAAACCTATTCGAAGAGCATCAGTGACAGCTAGAGCATGCCCCAACCTCATTTATTTCCACCACCGATAATAACACAGGGATTAGGAATAAATCAAAAACAGTAAGATCGACCCAGTTTGTGGCAGATTTCAGGGAAGGTTTGTCATCCCAAAACACTTCCGAGCTATACAATCTATGCTGGGGCTGCGACTCTGGACACCAGTCAACACAGGAAATGAGGCTGCTGATACAAAGTTAAACTACATTCAGTGACGATGCCTGCAGACCTCCGCAGCCACCCCACCTGGTCCACCCAAGAGAAGTCAGAGGCCACCCGAGCCAAGCTGGCAGTGATACATTGGCTAAACTTGCAGTTGCTGCGTTAAATATATAAATCTACATCATCCAATTAGCTTGTTTACTATTGTACTCCCGTGCAGCTCTGATGGGCTCAGGCTAATGCCTGCCTGAGCCTGGTAAGGACGTTAAATCTGACAGGTAAATTACAGTACAAGAGTCTGAGGATGGTGTAGGGTAAGGATACCTATTTATCATGTAGCACCAGAAGGAATGGAGACACACACAAACACAAAAAAAAGCCCCAATCATTAATTTCAGTCTAAAAAAAGCCAAGGGTTCCTAGGAGTGGTGCTGCCCCCTCCCCTCAATATAACCAGGTCGATGAGGGCTTACATTATGGTTCTCAAAGGGGCTTCAGGGCAGCAAAAGGGGAAAAATGGGGGTCCAGGATTATTTTCCAAGTCTTATAATGTGGCAAATATCACGTGGTTTACATAAAGAGACAGGAAGATCTGCAACAGGCCACAAGAGATTCGTGGTTTAAAACAACCTTTGTGCAAATTTCTGCAGAAACTGCTGAGAAGGGCTGATGCATCTTTGAAAGCAAAAGGTGGTCGCACCAAATACTCAAATCTCTCCTGCTGATTCACTAGCGCTTGCATTAAGTGATTAAAAAAAACCAACACGCAATCTATCACCTTCTTTCACACCCACACCAAATGTTTCTGCACAAAGTTTAAGGTTTGGCTGCTGGATTGAAAAAAAAAAAAGAGAAGCAAGTTAGATCAGCAGAGATAAGAGAGAGGACGACGTGATCGCGCCACACTTGAGCCAATACAGGACTGTAAACACGTCAAGCTCTGATTAATGAAGGCAAACAACACAAAACGAGCCCACCGATGACAGCAGTGGGTTTGTAAAGTCATGAAAAGGGAAGCTGGGGTGTAACGACACACGTATAGCAGCAAGGCTAGCATATTTACTCTGTTCTTTTCTTATGCTTTCGGACAACATTGAGTAAGATTTAAAACTAGTATGTGTTATTAATGCTTGGATTGTGCGTGGGTGTGTGTGTCCCCCCAAACACCTCTAAACTGGAAGCTGATCGATTCCGTTCCAGCTAACAGACTGCGCCCACTGTTCTAGAAACGCTACAGCTACTAGCATGCCGGGCTAACGGGTCGGACAACAATAACTGCGCCGCGGTGCGAGCCTCCAAACTTCACCCCCGTTATCACCAAAACGAGCCACCGGGGAGCCGAGACGTGGCCACACGCACACAAAATAAAACTCCCGAAATCAGCCAGATGTGAACACCGACGCCTGAGGCCTAGGCGCTAGCTTCACGTTGTTGAAAAGGAAGAAAACACCTTTTTTTTTTCCTCCCTCTCTCTCTTGTAGCTGTTGTTGCTAACGCGGCTAACTGAACTTGGCTAGCCTGCGTCGTGAAATCCAACTTTTTAACGGAGCGACGAAAAAACCAAAACTCACCACTCGAGAAGTCCCGCTCCGACACTGCCACCGTGACGAAGAAAACTCTAATTATCCGCTCCCAGCTTCCTCTACGAAGGAGTGTGAGAGTGTGGACTGTGTGTGTGTGTGTGTAGCGAGAGGGAGAGAGAGATTGAGTGAGTGTGAGTGTCTGTCCGATGAGCCTAGAACTAGCTACTAGCATACGGAGCGTTTCCGCTTCCTTCCTCCAAGCTCGCGCTGCGAGGCTTCGCTGCTCGCGCTGCGGCTGCTTCGATGCACAGCTCCGCCCTGTCGGTTCCACATCACACACACACATCTGTCAGCGTTACGCAAAACTGGCACATATGTCACCTTGCACTGTCACACACACACACACACACACACACACGTGTGTGCCATTCACGTGAAATAACGAAGGTGAAATCACACAAATACATCCTCGTGAAAAATTAAGGAATGTTGGGAAAAATCATATCAGATTATTCAGTTTTTCCGTAATGAGGATGAAGAGTTTTGGGGTTGAACGCAGTGAAACACGACACTTTCAAATCACTGGGTTTATTTGCTTGATTGTTCAAATATTTCTTTCGTCTTCCATTGTTTTCATTTTTCGAACATCTGCTTTCAATTCCGCTCAGAGACTCGGTAACACATGAAACTACCCTGACAATGCTGCCATCTAGCGGTAAATTATTTAACTGCATGGAATTTACGTGGCTGTATTTGTATTTAAAGCAAACGATTAGTCAAAACTTTATTAATATATGATAATTATAATGTGTTGCATGAGAACAAAAAGGAAATTATAGTAATTTATTGTGTGTGTGTGTGTTTGCTCTTTCCGATATTCCCAAAAGCAAACAGATTGCCATATTTTTTTCACAATGATAAAAGATTTTGATGTAAGGGAGGAAAATAAATAACGTCATAAAAGAAAGAAAGAAGTTTGAAACAATTTCATTGCACGTTTAAAAATGTTTACAATCGGAAATCAAACCAAATAAAATATAAGCAAATGCATAAAAACAAACAAACAAACTAATAAATGGATATGAAACAACATCGAGGGAGGGAGATATCCCACAAGTAGTTTATTTATTTATTTATGAACACTCATAACAACTGTGCACCTTTAAATCAACAACAAAATAATCCATCCATCCATCCATCCATCCGTCCATCCTTCTCATACACCCAAAATAACAACAGTGTGACGAAGTGGCTCATTTTATCTTACATAATCAAAAGTAAAAAAGTCATTACAATACCATAGAACCAGGTTCCACTTTTGAGTCAACAATTGATTTAACTGCTGCTCTGAAATTTAAATGGAACACTTTAATACAAGAGGTAAAGTTGATGACAATGAAACACTTCTCAACATATCAGTCACTATTACATTATAAACTGTTGCCTCATAATGAACAACATCAGAAGGGCTCTGCTGTATTATTGCTTGAGTAACAGAACAGCATTTTATCCCAACTAGGTCCAGAAACAACACTCCATTTATGCTATTACTTTAGTTAATTTGTTCTTCTCCAATTCTCGGAGCGATTTAGATTTACCATCTTTGGATGGTTGTTTATTTATTTATTTTTTTATCAGCTGTGTGAGAGCAATTTCCGAATATAGACTGTTTCTTCGCTACATACTCTATTTGAATATATATGAAAATCAAATCAATCAACAGAATATGCCAGAAAATGTAGGGCGAATAAAAAGTTCAAATTAAATTGACCTACAGTTATGACTTGTGACGTAACTTCTGTGCGTAAATTAGATTTTTTTTTTTTCTACGCACTTTCAGAGTCTGATTAGAATCTGGGAAGTCGTGGTTCGGGTCCTAGTTCGGACTTTGCAGTGCTCTTGATCGTTGGACTAACCACCTCCTCTGTGGTCTAACATTTTTTTTAATGCCATTTCTAGGAATTTTAGTGATCACTAAACCGTTTCGCAGAGTGAAGTCGCTACGTTGTTTTCTTTCTTGCGGACTCGCGCGCGGATCAAGTCTCGCCTCAGACATGAGCTGCACCTTTGCATCCAGGAATAGCAATTTGAGCTGCTTCTGTCCACACAACGTCTCCTTTTAAATTCTTCAGTGAATGTTTAAAACAAACAACGGGATGGATGTTTACAATTTGAATTTATCCTTCAGTTCGCAGGATGATCCAGAAGAAGGTCGGTTATTTATTATTTCTATTATTATGGTTGTGGAATTCATTCATTTATTTAAACAAGAGTTGTGCAGACTTTTGTTTTTCGGCATAAACTGACTCCTGTTTGTGCGTCTCTCATAGATCATGAGCAATACAACAGTGCGCTCATGCCCAGCATCTTCGGTGTGATTTGTTTCTTGGGCATCACCGCAAACTGTATCGTCATCTACACCATAGTGAAGAAAACCAAGTTGTGCTCCCAGCAGACGGTCCCGGACATCTTTATCTTCAGCCTGTCCGTCGCGGACCTCCTGTTTCTGCTCGGCATGCCCTTCCTCATCCACCAGCTGGTGGGGAACGGCTCCTGGTGCTTCGGCGGCACCATGTGCACCGTGATCACCGCGCTCGACTCCAACAGCCAGATCGTCAGCACCTACATCCTGACCGTGATGACCCTGGACCGCTACCTGGCAACGGTGCACCCCATCC
>OMNM01038001.1:0-17548 GCA_900302745.1 Parablennius parvicornis | reverse complement strand
GCAGTTGCATAGTAGTGAGGTTTCCCCCCACGTTCTTTAATAAGCTTCCAGAAATAGAAATCGAGCTGGTTAATCCGATTGAGTTTCGATCAGGCTGTTGTGTTGCAGCGGTTGTTTACACTGCGTCCCTGTCCAGCTTGTCCGGCTCTCAGTGTGTAAGGAATTAAAAAGTAACTGTGAGGAAAAAAGAAAAGAAAAAAAGGTGGTTTCGTAGTCGGTGAGTCAAAATCCCGAAGTGCGATGAAGGCGAAACAAGACAGGAGGTGCAGAGAGTTATTTTCAGAAGAAAAACAAAGGTCAAACTTGCTTTTCAATCCATAATTTTTTTCGACACCAATAAGAACTTAAGCCACTGGAGCCGATGTGTGTACAGTTGGATGCATCTGGCTCCAGCGGCTTTCTGCCTCACTGACCGTTAGCACACAGACACACTAAAAATACAACAACAACAAACAAAAAAAAGCAGCCAAAGCCAGGTGTGGCTCCTCTTGGGATTCGCATACAAACAGCTGTGGTCTCCCATGTTAAGATGAGTGTGACAGCGCCACAGCTGAGCCACTGAGGAAGCAGGAACAGGTGAATCTGGATTTTTAGTTTCTAGAGGAAACTCTTGGAAATCAATACGGTGTTATTCTTTTTTTCCCCAAGGACGCATCAACACACTGACCCCGAAAATAATCAGAGAGTGGTGCACCGACTGGCCTATATTTGCAGAAAAACAAAGTGTAACTTAAGAAAAACACCTTCAAAGCCAATATCAATAATGCCTAAAAGTCTATTTGGGCCTCAGGTGGAATGAGTGCAGCTCAGTTGTGTTTGATTTATGAAACTACATTGATTAAACTATATGATTGTTTGTATGAACTGGAAGCTTGAAACAACAGAATCACAAGAGTAGAAATCTTTAAAATATTAAGAAGTTTTAATGATTAAACAACAGAATACTAAACAGGGGCAGTAAGCATTGATATGATAATATGTCAATATGTGATATATAGAGAATTCAGTGCTAAATATTATTTAAACAGGGCTTTGCTAGTGTTGGGTTTAGTCTGAGTGTACCTTTGTGTAAACTTCACAGACTAATTCTCATCTTAAAAATCAACTTAATTCATTCGAGCAGTGCTTCACATCAGATGTTCTGTGCACTGATGCTGCAGCCTCATCTGCCGGGTGTCCCGCTGACTGCTGTTGTGTGGTACGGATTTATAATTGACACATTCCTCTGTTGAACATTTGTTATGTCTACTGATGGTGGAAAGCTCAGGTGTTTTGTCATCACGTGTCTGACACGTTAACATGAGGTCACGCTTTCGCTTCAGGGGGTGTAAGGTCGTTTGCAGCGCCGCATGTCCACTAAAGTGACTAAAACTGGAACAGAGAGCAAAATCTTTAGGTGTATTTAAGCTTTTATCTTAGTAATGGTGTTGTTATTGTAGTGAGCAGAGCTGGATGCACAGAAAAATATTCTTGAGCTGCGTTTTGCCGGATATTTGCGGCAGAAATAAATGACTTGTGTGCCTACGCAGGGGCGTTCACTGACTTTTTTTTTTTTTTTTAAATGTAGAGCGTCAATCAAGTGGATTACAATAGACTTGATATTCAAATACCTCATATTGTGGCCTTTCTTTAATTTAATGAAATGTTCCATAAACTGTCACATCGACTTCCTTTGAATTTATTGGGGTTTTCTTTTTTGAAGCTATTGGTATTTTCTCAGTTTTCTAAATGTTTGTCCCAAAGATGTGTTAAAATTGTTTGATAAAATGATATTGCCTGTTGGCAAATTTGATTATTATTGACAAATATTAAGTATCCTGAGTTGGAAATCATCACAATTTATAGACAATAATATGAACAGTGCAATGAATATGCCAACAATACTATATTAGAACATACTTATATTAGAATATACTTATAAGAATAATAAAATCTCAGAATGTCCAATATTTATTTTGTGTATTATTATATAGCAGGATTAATGAAAAATGACACAACATTTACAGTTTACAACAAAGCCTAGACAGTAGAGATGGTGAAGTCCCGTGTTGTGAAAAGGATGCGATGGATTAGCCACATGTTCAGGAAGAGGCATCCTTTAGAATTAAAAAGATAGAAAATAAACGCATGTCAATCAGCTGTCCTTGGAATGACAAATAAAGTAGTGTCAGACGGTGTGACAAGAACGGAAGTTTGAGAATGTTGGTTTTCCTGACAGGCAGATTATATCAAACAAACCAGGGGGGAGGTTTCTTATAGATACTTGTTGACTTTGTCTGATGTGAAATAGTGTTTAATCCAAAACTACCACATTGTTCTTGTATCTCTAAGAATAAAGATCACATAATGATTTGGGAATAATCAGCCAATCAAAACCGGCCAGAGAGCATGAAGGATAGTTTGCCACCATCTTAGCATGCTTTATATCACTCTGAATATTAACCAGACGTCATTTGTGGCGGTGTGGAATCCGGTTTCACACTCACTCGCTGTGGCCGAATGAAGGACCGTGAGCAAGATGAGAAGTTTCCACCCACCAGCCAAATGCTGCTATTTTCTCTTATAGCTATTTATTCTTTTTATTCCTCTTCCCAGTTCATAAGCAGCTGGTGGGATAGTAAAAATTGTAGTGTGATTATTGGTCTGAACAGCAGCATAAAGAAAACATTCAGTTTTGATTGGGTTGCTTTGAGTTTATATTAACACCAGACTAACACATGCTGACAGACAGAATGTGTCGTTCTTTTATTTTGTATTTTCTGTAACAAAAAACAAAAATAACCACACCTGCAGGAGAATAATTGGTTCCTGACCTGCACCTCACTTTTTTTATAGACCCTATGTGATGACTATAAAGGCGTCCATGATCACACTCATAAATACAATTGTGGGATTAGTAAGCTGTTGTTAGTTGCCAGCAGAGAGCTGACAGTTGTGATTAAATTATTCGGGAATTAATGAATCCCTAACTTCCATCTTCTATACTGCTTCATCCAGGCAGACCGGAGCAGATTAACCAGAATGTCTGGTTTTTCTTTCTGGACCACAAAATATTTATAAAGACTTAAAATCACAGTGTGGCACCAAACAAGACAACACTGTTAAAAAAACGAAAAAACATAAAAGGCAATATCTTCTTTACACCTCAAGCCAGAAAGCTGTTTCTTCCTCTTTCAGTCTTTTAACATCCGTCCCCTCTGGTGTGCGAGTGTCCTTCTGTCAAGTGTTACTGCCGCTGCTTTGCGTGACTTGTGGCGGAGCGTGCAGGGAAGTGATGCTGCTGACTCAGGTGCTGCAGATGCACTGGTCTGTGCTGACTGAGGCGGATCTGAACCGGCATCACCGCTGTATCAAAGTGCGACGGCGATCTGAGAGCAGCTTGACCCCGCCGGGGGGCGGAGCTTCATATCATGCTTGTTTCTTTCCTTTGTTTTTATTTTTTTTTCTCTCTAGGTGATGGCAACTCCAAAATCTCCAGTGTGTACATCAACAATGCTCATGGCGTGGACGATGACGACTTCTACGACAGAAACTTGGCTTTGTTTGAGGTTTGAAACACGACAATTTTAAACCCGCTCTCTGAAGCATGGTCATTATTATTCTGCTTGTTCTTTTTCTTATTGATGGTACATACTTTCTCTTATTGATCTATATCCTACTCTCCTTAAAATGAAGAAAAAGAAAAGAATTTTCCATTCTATTTTCACTTTTATATTTGATCAGTCTACTACTCCCCCCCAACTCCTACTCAACACCCTTGTCCTTTCTGACTGACAGGAGGAGATGGACACCCGGCCAAAGGTGTCGTCTCTCCTCAGCCGCCTGGCGAACTACACCAACCTGACACAGGGAGCCAAGGAGCACGAGGAAGCCGAGAGCATCGGAGAGAAGAAGAAAGCCGGCAAGGTATCGGTGTCCCGTCTTCCCACAAATTATGAGGTTTTGATAAAAGCCTCCTGAGGAGAAGCTGCTTGTGAAGCGAAGCCGTAATTAAAGGATTAACAACCAACAAAAGCACCACAACTGTGTTCATACAAAATGTCCCAGATTGATGAGTATGCTGTGATTGATACAAACCTTTATGGATTAATCCGAATGCTTCAATTGAAACAATATCAAAGTTCACACTTGAACTCATGAGCCATCCGGTTATTGTCGGTCACCGAGTCCCTGTGATACACAGACGTTATCTCCCGCTGCCTCATGACTCAGCGTCTGCAGCTTGAAAGTACACGAGGATTTGACTCTGATACACACCTCAGTCCCTGCTGATAAGACGCTGGCTGGCTCAGATAAAATGATCTACCGTGATGACGCAGAGTAATTAATTGCTCTTGATTCGCTGGCGTTCGCTTCCCTAACAGAAACACGGGCAGTGTCTGTCATAGTCGTAACAATAAACGACGCCATGTTCATACACGACTTTATCAAACCGATAAACATAGATCAAATTAAATGGGATGGAGTTAACGGTTTGGGGATACGTGTGTGGAAAACCAAACAAAAACATCAGCTTGAACCACAATTACTTAAGTGTGATTTGTCTGTGTGAGATGTTTTCATTTTATTTGATTTCAGACAGAGAGATAACGGCAAATTACATACGTATATACATAGTCAAGGTCCATGTATGACTGTACTCATAATCCATATAGCTATAGTCAATAAAAAAAAATCACTCATTTCACACATGTACACAAACATTAATCATGTCTGAAAAGGAATAGAGGGTGTACTGATGTTGTCGACGAGTGTATCTATTGACTGGTTACCACTTGTTGTTTTCCCAGTCGCCACAGATGGGGACGTTCATGGGAGTTTACCTGCCGTGCCTGCAGAACATCTTCGGGGTCATCCTGTTCCTGCGGTTGACGTGGGTGGTGGGAACCGCCGGCGTACTGCAGGCCATGTGCATCGTCTTCTTATGCTGCTGCTGTGTGAGTTTTTAAGCTTCAGTATGGAGACACAATGAGGCCGTTTTCATCTTTCATTCATTCATACAGGATTTTTTTTTTAAACTATGTATTTATATATGTCGTCATTTTATTCAAGTGGAGTTGTGCATATTTTATCTTCATCTTTATGTACTTTTTTATGTTTTTTAACATTGGTGCCTTCATTATCTGTGATTTTTCATCTATTAGACAGAAAAGCAAGTAAATATTTGGTTTTGTGTGTATGTACACAATGTAAATTAAATATGAGTGTTTTTGTCTACACGTGCATCTTGGAAACTTAAGATGCCAATAAATCTTTTATTTTCTTAGGATCCTACAATAGTCAAAGTTTCAAGTATTTTTAATATTTATTTAATATATTGTGTTCATTTTGACCCAATTTGCAAAATGGAAAAAAAAGCATTGTGTACATTTGTTTTAATATTCTGAGATATTTAAAACTATTATAGATAACATTTAAATAAAAATGTATATACATCAGCGGTTTATGAGAAATGGTTAAAAAAATGTCATTTCCTTTGTTTACAAAATGAACTTGCAAATGCTAAACAGATGTAAATTGCAATGTAAAGCAAGAATAAAAGGAGAATTTGTGGCACTGTCTCCTATACAGACCTTGTTGACCGCCATATCAATGAGTGCGATTGCCACCAACGGAGTCGTTCCAGGTATATCTTTCACGTCTTTTACATCTCTGTCCTTCTTTTTTGTTCTTTCTGTACCTGTGGATTCAGCTCACGGTGCAGCCGTTGCTATATTACTTGTATGACTAACAACAACTGAGGGCTCAACAGAGTTATTACACAAAAACAAAAGTGTATCCACAGGTGAGAACTTGAAACCATGTATTATTTCTATAACAATCCTTATTTCAGTGCTTGACAAGTTTTATCTCACCCAGCTAAATGACCTCTGGGGGTTGTCTTCTCCTCTTGCCCGCTGTGGCGGCACTGGTCTGTTTTTTCTAACTCGTGTTATTTCTGTTTGTCCCGTCTCTCCCTCTGTCATCCTCTCCCTCTCTGTCTGAACATGCATTTAAAAACAAAAACAAAACAGGATATTTACCCGCCATTGACCTGATCTCTCACTAAAATGACAAAAATTCAAAATGTCAAAAGTAGCGTGATCTTTTTTTCTCTTCCATTGGCATGTTGGCATTTTGAGAATCGTGTGTAAAATGTTCAGTAACATAGAAGAGTAACGGACTAACACTTCTGACATTTCACTCCCATGCTATTTTTCACCAGAACAGCTTCAAGCGCTCATGCTTCCTCACCATCCGGCCTCGGATGGTTGTTGATTCAGTAGTACAATACAGCCAGTAGACTACCGGGAGTTGTGTAAAGTAGTAATAATGGTGGTTTGGTTCTCAAATACCGCTCAGCACGGATAATGTTCAACAATTGCAGCCTGTGACGATACACACTCTTCTTTAGTTTTCAGGCCGTGTTCACACTTGTTGTGATATTTTTCTCTCTGCTGAACTGCATGTATATGTGGAATTGTTTGTTTCAGTTATAAGACTTTAATGAAGCTACACTAGTGTTTGCTGCAAAGCCATCTTCCAAGTAGAGGTGGAATATTTGACCACAAGATATTAAAGCAATAATTTGCAACAAATTAAGACCTACAATTTTTTTTTTTTTTTTATTTTATTCTAATGAATATCAGGGGAAATAATGACATAATGGATGAGTCATGTTTTGTTGACTCAATATAAGAATGTGGAAGAAGTCTGTTTTCTAATTACTTGTTTTATCGGCTAGTAATTTAGCCTTGCTGCTACCTCAGCCAGGCACAAATTTAGCCAAATCTGTGTAGATGAATTACTTTTTTGGTTGTCCCTCCTCACATTAGAGGGATTAAAAAATTTTTTTTTGTAGTTTCAAAATATGGCGTTAAACTGGACTTGAAGCAATTGATTTAAATCGGTGTTGGATACTCAAAAAGTGTCCAAAACAGTAATGATGACTTTTCAAAACCGACACGTAAAACCTCTTCTCATAGTGTTTAGCCTTCTCAGTGAAGGTATTTTTGTGGCTTAACAACAAACTCACAACGGAGAGAAACTCTCCACTTAGACACAATGTAAAGACATCTGCTTCATTGCTGATGTCACAGTATGATTGTTGCAATCATATCAAAACCACATTGCTGTTACCATGAAAGAAATATGTTTGAGTTCACCCATACTGCCAAGTGTGGACACGGCCTTCAGTGCAGTGAGATTTTTGCTGGAACATTTTGCGTCCTACGTTGCTCTGCGGAATACAATTTCTCACCGAACAGCTCGGGGTGGGATCGTTCTCTGTCTCGCAAAATAAATGTTTATGCCCACAACATCCCATCCATTCACCCATCTATTTCTTTGTTCTTGTAATGTGACGAGTTGCATTTTTGGAGACCAAACACTGAAAGCTAATTGCCCAGATAGTATCGGACTTTCCTTGCTCTCTACAATTCCTCCCATGTACTCTGGAATTTAACCCGGTTAAAACTGTATCGGCAAGTCACGCTCACTGCTCGTTTCAGCTCACTTGGAGTAGGAGTGTAGGGTCGGTGGTTTGTGTGGAAAGAACATCAGGACGCCTGTCGATGGATTGTCTTGCGGCAGATTTGTAACATTAGGCAATGTTGTTAAGATAAGGCTCCAGAAATGCATGAAAACTTTTTTTTCTTTTCTTTTTAAAGAAGATAGGGTTTTAAACATTAGTTTAGAGTAAAAATCTGGATGTGAATGAGCAGCTGTTAGACATTGTCTGCGTTTCTTGGCTGTCAGTACTGAGCTTCCATACCCAGACGGTCAGGAGGTTATTTGGCATGATGTTCTCTACCCAAGTGAGCCAGAAAGAACAGTCGCCATGCGTGGATTTGCAGATACTGTTTGACTGAACGATCTGCTGTCTTTCTTACTCCGATGTGTCATGTAGAACATTATGCTTACTTCTACAAGCATAGGATGCCTTCTCTCATCAGCTGTCCTCTCTTCCCTCCCATCACCTCCCAACGCCATAATGTTACCAACCATTCATCTCCCCCTCTCTCTCTTTTTATGTTCCATCTTTTTTTTTCCTTTCACAATCTATTGTTTCCTCTGCCTCCACCTGCCTCTCTCTCTCTCTCTCTCTCTCTCTCTGTCTCTCTGTCTCTGTCTCTCTCTCTCTCTCTCTGTGTATTCTTCTCGTCTTCCAATCCTTATGTGCACCCTTCCCCTCGCCTCCCTCTCCTCCTCTCCCCCCTTGTCTTTCCTCCCTCTTCAGCGGGAGGTTCGTACTTCATGATCAGCCGCTCTCTGGGGCCGGAGTTTGGCGGGGCGGTGGGCCTGTGTTTCTACCTGGGAACCACCTTCGCTGGAGCTATGTACATCCTCGGAGCTATTGAAATTCTTCTGGTTGGTTTTTCTCTGCTCAGACTCTAGAACGTCTTGTGTGAGAAAAGTTAATGATCTCAGCTATTGTTATATCTATTTATATCACGAAACGTTTTTAAGCTCTTCGTCCGTTAAACAGCTGAAACTATAATCCTCTCAACCCGCTCCCTTCTCTCAGATGTACATCGCACCAAAGGCGGCCATATTTGTCGGTGAAGGGGCGGCCATGCTGAACAACATGCGGGTTTACGGCACCATCTGTCTCCTCTTGATGTCCCTGTTGGTCTTTGTCGGCGTTAAGTACGTGAACAAACTGGCCTCCATCTTCTTGGCGTGTGTCATCGTCTCCATCGTGTCCATCTACGTCGGAGCGCTGGTCTCCGCTTTCACGGAGCCACATTTTCCGTAAGTGGCGACTCCCCAGTCTATAAATATAAAATATTAGACAGGTGCCGTAACGTGATGGTTGATTGTTTAACTCTCCTGGTTGTGACTGACTGACTGGACTCCCATCCGCAGTGTTTGCATGCTGGGGAACAGAACCATCAGCGGCCACGATGTTGTTGACGGCCAGTGTCAGAAAACCGTCCTGCAGCAGATCAGCAGTACACCCCCGAGTTTTGACACAAACATCACAAATATTGATGGTGGGTTATTATTATGTATTTCATTGTGCTTTTCTCAAAACTTTCGAACGCATTATCCACGTTGTTGTGACTTGTACTTAATTGTTCCAACAGAAAACGGCACAGTGGTTCCCACCGTTGTGCCCAGCCGCACTCCTGAGGTGGTGGAGAAGACCACGTATCTTTGGAAACATTTTTGCCAGAGCCAACAACTCAACGCCTCCTGCGACGATTACTTCACCGCTAACAACTTCTCCGAGATTAAAGGGATCCCGGGCCTGGCCAGTGGGATTATTTCAGGTAGAGGGCGTGCGCATGTGTGCATTTGTGACTTTGGGCACTTGACTTCACGCGGGTTCTTGTGGATGATCTATGAGACTCCACAGGAAGTCACTCAAGGCCAATTGGCTGATCTGTTTAATCACATCTGCTGGTGTGGCAAGATACAAACTGAGAGCCAAGTTCAGTCATAGCTGGTCTTAATACAGCTTTTCTGCACTTGTTAAACTGGACCAGCAGACCTCACGTATAAAACTTATGTAATTACCTCTAAAGTTGATTCACCATCTACATTTTTACAGCGAAAAAGCTGATCTAGGAGCTATAATGACAATTTGTTGAAGCATGCTCGTTTGAAGTGTTTACTTGAAATGTTAAAGCTGTAAGTCTCAAAAGATTCGAAGTCAGGTTGCAGCAGGAAGGTTATTCAGTGTAAAGACTGGCAGTGCAGGTTCCACTGGCAGAGTCAGTCAAAGTTGTCTGCGTTTCATCATCGCATTGATTAAATACATTTTCGTAAAACATTCAGTTCAAAATCTGTGCTTTTATCACCCTGCTTGTCTGTATTATGCGTAGTCTCTGATATTGACTGGTGGGCGACCCGTCGTTTTGTCTTCCCGATTATCACTTAATCACTGCTGTTGTGATATGCTGAAACCCCCTCAGGGATTCGTAAGTGGATAGATCCATCTCCTGACAGGCAAACGCTTATTAAATCTCTTAACAGAGAACTTGTGGAGCTCCTACCTCAGCAAAGGGGATGTGGTGGAGAAAGGCTCGCTCAGCTCCTCTCACATTTCCTATCCGGCGTCCACTCATCAGCCATACGTGTTCGCTGACATTACCACCTCTTTTACACTGCTGGTGGGCATCTTCTTCCCCTCGGTCACAGGTACACTCTTCAGTTTTTTTTTCTCCTGTATTCTGTGCAGTGCTTTGAGAGTGAGAATCTCAGTAGCTGTAATGTTGTTTGTTTTACAGAATCAGTTGCTAATATCTCTACTTTTATACATCTTAAAAGTATGACACTTAATTTTGCACAATGGACAACTTTGTCATGGGCACAAGTTCTTGTTTCAAACATAAAGCAATTTAGCTCAAGTTATAGCAGTTATGCTATATAAGTCGTGAAGTATAAAACTCTTTATTCTAATTTGGTCTTGTCCTCCTCAGGAATCATGGCGGGCTCCAACCGATCAGGAGATTTGAAAGACGCTCAGCGCTCCATCCCTATCGGCACAATCCTTGCCATCCTTACTACCTCGCTTGTTTGTATCCTTACGTGAAATATTGGAATTCATCCTTTAAATGATTGTTTTAAAATGCTGCTGAAATCATCATACAGGACATATATCCTTCTCACAGAGTTATTCTTACTAACACATTTCAACTTGTGTGCTGATTTAGTGGATGGAGGAAAAAAAAAGTATCTTAATTGTTAGGTTTAGGTACATTATTTTGGGGAGGGGGAGTTGTTTTCCTGAGCGCTGTCCAACCAGACCTGAGCAGTGTTGTGCTGTTCGGAGCCTGCATTGAAGGAGTCGTCCTCAGAGACAAGTCAGTATCTACTCACGTGTCTGTGTTTGCATACAAATCATTTAGTCATTTTTCTATACATTCAAAATGTGATATATGTAATCCATTTTGCAGATTTGGAGATTCGGTGAAGGGTAATCTGGTGGTGGGGACTCTTGCGTGGCCTTCTCCCTGGGTCATTGTGATTGGCTCCTTCTTCTCCACGTGTGGCGCCGGCTTGCAGTCTCTGACCGGTGCCCCCCGGCTCTTGCAGGCCATTGCTAAGGACAACATCATCCCTTTCCTCCGGGTAAGTGCTGCAAATATTAATTAACGCTGCACTGTACTATCATAGATAAGAATGGGACTTCTACTTGACGCTTAGTGAGATGGCGTTTTTGAGTCGTTGGCCTTTGTTTTTTAGCAAGTCTTCATGGTTTTCTTTTTTGCCGTTTGTCTGTGTTTATTCTCCTCGCAGGTATTTGGCCATGGGAAAGCTAACGGGGAACCCACCTGGGCCCTGCTGTTGACGGCTCTGATAGCTGAGCTGGGGATTCTCATCGCCTCTCTGGACTTGGTGGCTCCAATCCTGACAATGTGAGACTCGACTGTGTGTGTGTGCATGTGCGCGTGTGCATGTTTGTGTGTGCACTTTCCAAGATAAGATGACTTTACCTTTATTGATCCCACACCAGAGGAATTCAGTGTTATTGAAAGGACGGTGAAAAAAAATGTAAAAATATATATATAGGTTTAAATTATATTGTCCTTCCTCTGACCCTCCATCAGGGAATGGCTCAGGCTTGAGCTTGCTCTCCTGACCAGCTTATTGAGCCTCTCTTGTCCTTTCTGTGAGCCTGTACAGCCTCAGCACAGCATTGCATAGACAGTGTGTGTGACCTAACGACTGGTTGTACACCACACGTGTGGTATTTCAACCAGGATGTCATCATGTGTTTTAAGTGTGAGCTTATGGTTTCAGAAACTAAGACCAAAATCGGTTGTAATTTGTAATGTTTGGCCAAAAGGACTAGTGAAAGCACTACGTCTGTCATAAGCCCCCACAAAGATAGGTGTGTCCGTTTATGTCTCTGGTTTCAGTTTGTCGTTCAGGTGTTTCAGTTTGAATCCTCTGTGTCCTTTCAGGTTCTTCCTCATGTGTTATCTGTTCGTGAATCTGGCCTGTGCCCTCCAGACTCTACTGAGGACGCCCAACTGGAGGCCGCGTTTTTCCTACTACCACTGGTATGATCATACGCGCACACAAGCACACATATATATATACACACACACACACACACACACTCGGAAAGGCACTCTTGATGTGAACCTCTGGCGCTCATTCGTCCAGGTCCTTGTCATTTTTGGGGATGATCATCTGCCTGGCGCTCATGTTTATATCCTCCTGGTACTACGCAATTGTTGCCATGGTGATCGCCGGCATGATCTACAAGTACATTGAGTATCACGGGTATGTTGCCATGGAGATCTTTTCCCCTTCACATGATTGTACATGTACAGCATGGTCAGGAGTGCTGCATATGTGTAACTGTGTTGTCGGTATTTTTAGTTGTTTTTTTTTTTTTTTCCTGACATGAATCATCTGTTGTCTTGTGGATGTCAGCCAGTGAAGTACTCACAGTGTCTTTGTGGAGATCTGCAGTCTGATTATGTTTCATGTGTCTGTGTGTGTGTACAGAGCAGAGAAAGAGTGGGGGGATGGGATACGTGGTCTGTCTCTAAGTGCTGCCCGCTATGCCCTCCTGAGGTTGGAGGAGGGACCGCCGCACACCAAAAACTGGAGGTACTGAAGCTACACCGGAAACACGGTCTTTCGTTCCCTTGTGTTGGGACGCCATCGCGTTACAACCAGGATTAACTTGGCATCCGTCTTGCTGTGTTCCTCTTTAGACCGCAGCTGCTCGTGTTACTAAAACTCGATGAAGACGCCCATGTCAAATCTCCCCGCCTGCTGACATTCGCCAGCCAACTCAAGGCGGGAAAGGGTCTCACAATAGTTGGCACGGTGGTCTCTGGGAACTTCCTGCAGAGCTACGGAGAAGCTCTGGCTGCTGAGCAGGTTTCAGTGAAAACTTCTTCCAGAAGTCCTCTGACTCTGTAGACCTTCGATAGCAGAAAGGAACCACTGCTACTTGTAGGTAACTTTTGAACCTTGTTGGCTTGTGTCTCAGACTCTGAAGCACCTGATGGACCAGGAGCGTGTGAAGGGCTTCTGTCAGTGTATTGTAGCTCAGAAGCCACGTGATGGCATCAGCCACATGATCCAGTCCAGCGGCCTGGGAGGAATGAAGCCCAACACGGTGGTGATGGGCTGGCCTCACGCCTGGAGACAAAGCGAGGATCCGCAGTCCTGGAAGACCTTCATCAGTGAGTCAGAAGAGGTCAGCCAAAAATTGTTCTCATTTTGTGAGCAATCAGCGTGCCAACAGCGCCCCCTCTTCTCTTTCCAGACACGGTGCGGGTGACCACTGCAGCCCATCTCGCCCTGCTGGTGCCCAAAAACATTTCTTTGTTTCCCAGTAACAGCGAACCCTGCACGGAAGGCTACATCGACGTCTGGTGGATTGTCCACGATGGAGGAATGCTAATGCTGCTGCCTTTCCTTCTGCGTCAACACAAAGTAGAAAAAAATCTAGACACCTATTCGATTGAAGATTTGAAGTTATTCAGATTCCTCTTGATTTAACTGTTCCGTTCGGCCACTTCTGGCTCTCCTCAGGTGTGGCGTAAATGTGCAATGCGGATCTTCACAGTGGCTCAGATGGAGGATAATTCAATTCAGATGAAGAAGGACCTGGCAACTTTTCTTTATCACTTACGCATCGAAGCTGAAGTGGAAGTAGTAGAGATGGTAGGCTCACAATGATGTTATTGTTACGCTTACTTTACCTTCTCCTGGAGAAAACCCATGACCAGAATATCACTGATTGCTATAGTCCGTTGCTGCTTGTTTTCTCAATAATTGCTCCGACAGTGGCTTTGTTTTTTAGGATGTAGTAATACTGACCAAACTGGTAAAGCAGGTGCGCGTAGTCTAAAAGGATATTACTGCCATCTTGTGGATTTATTTTGCAGCTGCACATAACAATATCAATTCAAGTTATAGTCTAAATATTCTACAAGTGCCCCAAGATCAATATACAGGCCAGTAATAGTACACCCTTATGTAAACAATGGTGGGACAATTTCAATACTATGCAACCCGATTAACAGTCATTTAAAGACAAACTGAAAACATGCAAACTCTACACAGTAAGATTGTGTCACTCATCAGGTTCAAACCAGGTACATTCCTGCCAAAACTGCTGTGAATAATGTTTGTATAGAAATGACCAGGGTGGAGCACAGCAGTTGATTTCTGTTGATATCCACAAACAACATGGAAGTGTGCTGTGTTGTGATGACATATGGTTCTGGAACAATATCACACTTACAGTAGTGACTGTATCAGGAAGTTAAAGCTTGATGTGGTTCCATATCCCCATCTCCTCACGGAGCAGGTCTGTCCTTTTCACCCTTCAGCACGACAGTGATATCAGCGCGTACACCTACGAAAGGACTCTAATGATGGAGCAGAGGTCTCAGATGCTCAGACAGATGCGGCTCTCCAAATCCGACCGGGAAAGAGAGGTAAGCCCTAACGCAGGCGGAGCGAGCGCGGGACCATAAACCCTCATTTGCCGTTGACTTAACATACTACCTTTACATTTAGGTAGATGAGACACATTTGTTTGTCATGTCTTCTTCCCAGAATGTGAACAACTTGTCCTAAATGTTATCTGAAGATACACCAGTGGCGTTTGGCTCATTATTCATGTGTAATAAAAAGCCATAACCGGTGTATCTGACTGTGTTTGTGAATGTCATGCATCGTTTCTGTCAGGGAAATCCTGGTAGCAGCAGCAGTAGGACACAGGCAGGTGGAGCTACAAGGTCTCAGGTGAGGTCAGTGGTTTATGACCTGCTGTGAGTGGATGAGTTGTATGAAACTGAGACTTGTAGCAGCCGTAGATGAGGCAGGTTATTAGATTTTCTTTTTTTATAGATTTTTTTTTTTTTTTTGAATTTTTAGAAGTTTTGTGTGCTTAGTGATCTGTTCAGTAAACTTAAGTGTTACAGAAAAAAGGCATCTAAAGCACCTCTGGTGTAAATAAACTGGACATTATGTACCCTTAAATATACCACACGTTGGGCTTGAGGTCAGTCACAACATCAGCATTTCCGTTTTAAACATTCCTGCTTGAATAAAACAGATCACGTCAGATTAACCTCCTCACCTTTGAGATCTCTGTGAACAAACTTGGGCTGCAAGAAGAAATAAGTCATAATTTAAACATGAATATTGCTAATTATTTTAACTTGAAATGTGAAGTTTAGGCTGGCTGGTTGAGTTTTAATGAAATAATAATGTTCAGTCTGGGCTCAAGTGGTCAACATGGACTTGATTTTAACGATTTTAGCCACAGTATGAGGACCATTATCCAATTTTGGGATTTTACACCTCTTTATTATAAAATCCTTGAGTATTAACCGAAAAATGTTTTTGTTCTGCGGAAGTTGTCATAAATACCAGTAAGTTTCTGTAATCCCCTTTTGCTGCCGGTCTCTTCAGAGGGTGCGCTGGAGTTTTGATGATGTAAGTTCACATTGTAGACACGTGTCTAAAGTAGAGCAGTTTAGAAGTAGCGGCCACTGCAGACGCACTGGTGATGAAGTAGTAGTCATGTTCAGGTAATATAGCGACAGAATGACGTGTGTATGTGGAGTTGTCTGTATTGTGATTTGTGTGTTCATATTTAAATTTGTGCATCATTTTCAAATCTCCTGTCATGACAAAAGTCTGTGTGACTGTTGGGTTTGTTTTTTATTTATTTATTTATTTTTTTTGCCCTCGGTCTTGACTGGCAGGTTTGCTGGGGACAGTTTCACAGCACCGCACAGTAGTGCTCAGCGATCTCTAGTGTGGCGTTGCTACGAAGGCTGTGTGCAAACCAAGACTTAGTGCAGACTGGACTGTCGCAACAAACCTGGAAAACTAGTCTGAGGGTTGAAAAGAGTTCACTAAGATTCAGTGATGGCAGGAAAGACGTTTACAAACTGTTGTATACGCGCATAAATTTTAGAATTCATACATCAAACATATTTCACACATTTAAATTGGATTATGCATGAACAGATTAATTTTGCTGCGCACTTTCTAATTGTACGTGCACATAAATCTGCACACCCGTGAATAAGTAAGTACTGCAGGGAGGTTGTGGAATTTAGCTGTACTGTATTCCCTCTTGAGCTTACCTCTCTTTGACTCCTCGCTTTTTTTTGTTGTTGTTTGTTTAAGGATGCATTGTGTCCCCGTAGTTATGCTCCAGTGTTACTCGAGTAGACATAGTTTGTGTTTTAGCACATTAGGTGACCTTGTGTTGTCTCTAGGTGTATCTTTCCCCCAGGTACAGGAGTAATGAAGTCCACACATCAAACACCTCCTCAGAGGACGGAGACAGACAGGTACAAAGAGGCAGAGAGCGAGAGAAACCAGTCAGGAGTTGGAGTAGAAGACAAAGGCCTTAGGTAGAAGAAAAAACAAGAAAAGGAGGGATGTGAATTAAGATTATGTTTGTTGGGTTATTTTCTCCCAGGCCCAGTTGGTGAAGGATCGCAACTCCATGCTGCGTCTGACGAGTATCGGATCAGACGACGACGACGACACCGACGGCCCCGAGCAGAACAGAGCCATCGGCGGCGGCGGAGGAGGAGGTGGAGGAGGAGGAGGTGGAGGAGGAGGAGGCGGCGACGGCAGCACTGAGCACCACCGCCGCGTTCAGATGACCTGGACCAAAGAGAAGACGGCGCAGTACAGAGCCGCGCACTCCGGCTGCTCCACACCCGAGGGCTTCAGAGACATGCTGAGCATCAGGCCGTGAGCGGACGCAACACATCCCCCCCCCAAATAAGATAGAATACTCACTCATCAGGACTTTGGCTATGTTCCCTTTTCCCCCCCCACAGAGATCACTCCAACGTCAGACGCATGCACACGGCAGTCAAACTCAACGAGGTCATCGTAAACAAGTCCCATGATGCTCGGCTTGTCCTTCTCAACATGCCAGGACCCCCCAGGAACACTGAGGGAGACGAGAACTGTATCCTTAAAAGAACAACAGGGAACACTGGCAGCTTTAACACTACCATCTAACACCACGTCAACATTAGTGGAATCTGTGGGGTTTACTTATTTTTATTTATTCATTTATCAAATTGTATTTTTCTTGTACAAAAACATTAATCTTAAAGAAAAATTGCTTCGTACCAGATTTTAGCCGTAGCTAGTTTCCATCTGCAGTCCCCGGGCAGAAACACAACATAATAATACATATTTTAAAATATAACATACAGTGAAAATGTATAACATTAACAGTAACCATTAAAATGTAACACCTGCTTTCATAAAAATTCTTTCAGATATAAAAACACATGACAGTACACATTAAATATCAATCAAAATAAATAGTGAAACAAGTCACTTCCCAGTGTTTGTGCCGAACGCTTTACCTGATTAACACTTGAGTTCTTTGACTCGTTGCTCAGACATGGAGTTCCTGGAGGTCCTCACTGAGGGGCTGGAGCACGTCCTCCTGGTCAGAGGCGGCGGCAGTGAGGTCATCACCATCTACTCCTGATTGGACGGAGACGGCGGGAAGCCAGCGTGTCACATGACCGGTCGGTCGTGCAGGTGTGAGCGGACGCAAGTGGCGGGGGGTCCGGGAGCTTTGCCCCGCCCC
>OMNM01038000.1:6776-21776 GCA_900302745.1 Parablennius parvicornis | reverse complement strand
AGATAATATTAGTTCATATTCACTGGCAGCCTTAGTGTGGATGTTGCTGGGATGTTTGACTGTGTAAGTGGAGTTTAAAGACCATACTTTAAGATTTATCTTTATCTTTAATTATTGTAAGTTGAAGTGAACATACTTTTCTAGATGTAATTGGTAACTTGCAAAGATCTGTATAGGTACTTTTTTTAACTTAGCGAATAAATGTATCTTTAAAAAAAACAGTATTGTACAAGATAGATTTAGCAACAATCAACACGATTACTTTAAAAAAATGAATAATTATTTTGCAAGACATTGCAGATAAAATGTAACTACATATTAGAAAATATCCATTATTGCGATGACAGCTATTGCTGATGATACTCAGTTTTTATTGTTGGTGAGGAACGAGTTCATATTCAATAAACTCCCAGTAAACAGGAGTTTGGTGTAAAAGCAACAGAGCTGTGTAGTAACCAATAATTCAGTGACATACCAATGGTGTAATAATAGCTCTAAAGGGTTTTTACAACCATAATTTGAGAATATTTCATACTATGCCATCAACTATGTCTATTTTTTAAGAAAACGGTAACAAACTTTCAAAGAAATTCTTTTATTTCTGTGAAATACATTTCGACTGATATATTATCCCAATATTTGTATATAGTTATTTTCAAAGAAAAAAGTGTTTAATGATACTTCAATAATGTAATTAAGTTATTGGCAAACTATGACATTAGATTTATAACATTAATCAACTTTATTGCATTATTGGTTATTACAAGCTGCTGATAGCAATTTATTCAAACATTGCTATAAATGTACAGTGTGTAATTTCTAATGTAGTGACACTTCCTGTATCATTTTGAATACCACACAAATATGTTTTAAACCTGTTTCACAGTAGAGTAATTAGATTGCATTCTTTTCTTCTACGTGATCTTCTGATTCCCATTAAGCACAGTCTTCTAATTCATAAAATTATGAAAGGACACAGCAGAACAAAGACAGTGCAGCTTAAAATTTACAGTACAGCAGCTTTGTTTTGCAGTTGCAATTAATTGCTTTTTACAATTCAGTGCAATTACATGCTGGCTTTTATCACAGTTATAATCATGTGTGTTGGGTATGTGAGAGAAAGCTGCTGTTTGAAGCATTTTGCACCTCAAGGTCAAGATGAATAAATGACATAGCTTGACACAGATTTCTTACCCACAGTTTTCCAAGCACAAACCTGAGAGGGATGTTTTCTATAATTGAGGCCACTGGAGCTGAGGGTTTGCAGCTTGTTCCCTGTTAGAAACAAGAAGGAAGCTGCGGGAGGAGAAATGACCTTAGGAGCAGTCTTGCTGAGTCTAAAACATAACAGCAACTCCTTCACACTGCCCAGTAAGTCCAGGTTCCATTTCTTGAGTCTGTCTGTTTGCGTCCCCGGACTGAGTGTGTGTTGACGCATGTTTGTGCATTTACAGTGTGAACTTGAAGAGCTGTGCGATTTCGTCTTCACTCAATAAACTACTGCTGCTTCTCTGTTTACTGAGGCATCCGGCAGTAATGAAATATTTATCGGGCAAAAGAAGAAAAAAAAACAACATCCAAATAACTGCTAGCCGCTCACACATAACATACATGGCTTTCACCAGAGACTCTCACTCACACCAGAGTGCAAAACTGAAGTACAGTGAGACAGTGGAGATGGACGGTCATATACTGGTGAAGTCCCTTTTTGGAACTGTTTTATTGACATTGACTGCCAGAGTGAGAGGACGATGTTCAAAAGCAGTTTACACACGACACATGTCATCAATCAATCACAAGACAAACACAAAGTAACAGACAGTCACACATAAAAGGTGAAAGGAGTTCTCTAAAATGCCACTTTTCTACTGATTAACAGCCCTCAAAGCACTGAGGTGGATGCTATACAAGGCACTCAGTCCATCTATTGGGAGCGGTTTGATTCTTGCTCAAGAACACTTCTTCATACGGACAGATGGGGAATCAAACCTGCAACCTTCCGGCCCAGTCTGTCAACTGAGACAACAACATACTTATATAACACACCAACACAGTTACTTATACGTATGCTGAAAATAATGTATTTATTTTCAGCCTCCTCAGCTCAGGCCGTCCTATTTTTAGTTCATGATTCACCTTCTTTATTTTCTTCATCACGGTAACATTTTCTTATACAATCCAAAACCCTTTATGCTGCTTTTTTTCTCTTTTTTGCTGCATATTTGTAAGTTTGTCACATTTTTCTCGATCTATCCAGTCAAATACAGAATTAATGGAGATTTTTCTGTTATACTGTGATTCTCTCATCCCAGATGTTATGTACAAGTGAACTTTGATATACAAGTCACTTCATGATATTGCTAACAAGCCAAACAACCATAGAACATATTTCTGTGCTTATGAAATCATTCATCATGGTGACCACAAGCAAATCAACACAGAAGAGATCATTTCCAGCTGACTGGTGGATGCAAATCTATCTGCGTGAATGTGCAGGATCTTATTAAATCTTGTCTATAGTTGGGTCATCGCACTTTGCATTCAAACCATTATATTTCAGCTGCACACAGCAATTCAGATTTAAAAAAAAAAAACTGCAATATTTTTTATCTGCAACTGTAGAGACATAAAAAAGAAGAAACTTTCATCAATCCAGACTCAGAGGTGATCTTCTTTGGGTGAACTTTGTGTTTTTGATGCGTCCACAGTATTTAAGAAAACCTACTAGAAGGACTTTAAAACCTGAAAAGAAATGGAAAAGCTGATAGTACCATATCTTCTCACAAATACGAGGCACTTTTCACTTGGCAGAGGTGTGGGGTTAGGGTTAGGCTTCTCAAAAAATCAGAATACAATGTATGTGTTTGAACTGCTCTCTCCCTCTCAGCATTGTTTCCTCCTTTTACTACTTGTAACTGCATTTAAATTGAAGTACCACCAGGTTTATGCCAACGCAGATGACTGCAAAAGTGAATGTGTGTTTCCCACACATACGACATGCATCATCAACCTTCACCCTGTTTCAAAAGAACTCGAAACTTCGGACAAGTTTGAGAATGTATCTACTGTGTGACTTTCAATTATACAAACTGTACACAAATGTCTTTCAAGTGTCAACAAAAACCACTAAGAAAAGACACATCGGTGCACACACTGACACACTGTCTAATGTTTGAATGGACTTCATATGCTTGTTTTTTATTCCTCATGCTCTTTGAGAATAATCCTTAAAAATTAAAAAGTTGCAAATTTAATCAGTTGATGATCTCCCAAAAAAAGTTTCATATTCGAGACCTCACATTGGAAACTATGTACAAACAAGCTTTTGAAACAAAGACCTAGATTTCTAAGAAACAAATGTCTGGGAAATAATTCTAACTCTATCTCTAAACATGGCAAAAAACCATGTCTTAGTCATTATTGACTTCATTAAAATACTGTTCCAGAACATACAATTGTCCATTATTTACAAACTATTAAATATTTACAATTACTAACCTTTACACAGAGGTATGACAACCTTTACACAGAGGTATGACAACTTAAAGCTAAAAAGATTTTTTTTTCTTCTTTCTTTTGGTATGGTTCTTTTCCTTTTTTTTTTTTAAAGTTGAATATGTTTTGTGAAAAGTGTCAAATTGTCTGACTTAGTATATTAGGAAATGGACAAAGCAAATTGCAATTGGACTTAAGTTTGTGCATATCTGCTCCCACTAAAGTGTGGGTTTCAAAACAAGATGTTGTGAAGAGCTATTTATTTTTTTTGACACCTCTTTTTCCAGATCAGAATCACATCTCAGATCATTATTTTGTTCAGAGGGAAAATACTCTGAACAATGGGAAGCTTTGGCTCAGGAGACACCGAGTAGACACTCTGAACTCAGTTTTGTATCATTGTGTGGGAGTACTTGCATGCAAGAGTTTGTGAATGACTGAAACTGTGTGGTGAACCAAACCACTTCCTTAATAATCACAAGGCAATAGACATGACCTCTTATCCTTTAAGAGAACATATTTGATAACAGATTCTTAAAAACAAACTACATTCAATTCATAACGTTGACAGAAAACAAGCTTTCTCCCATGTAAGAAAAAGCTCACCTTTTCTGCTTTGAACATCTTAGAATACCTCAAATGTTGATGATGGCTCTGAATTGATTGAGTATTCTACATTCAATATAAATTCTGACAAATTTGTCTGTGTACAAAACGGACACTGAATGACCTCTGCTCTGGTGTTCGGCTGTGTGAGCCTCCTGTGTGGTTCCCCCTGTGGCCATGCACCGTGTCCATTTTATGGTGAGGCATTGATTAGAACCTGACGAGCTTCAGGTGGCTTCAGTCGCCTTCTTCCCACAATCACCTTATGTTATATTTTACAACAGCTGTGCTCAAAGATCTATATGATAAGGTAACAAGAAAGCACAACATTTTTTTTTCTGAAACCTAGTTAATACTTAAGTTAAAAAAAAAAAAACTCTTGAAGCCATAAATTGTGACTAAAGTGCAATTTTGGTCCATTTTTAACAAACTTTCAATTTTCAGTTTCGCCTATCTCACACAACATAATGGTGCCTATTTGTACTATTTTGAAAATGTTTTTCGGTTGCTTTCAATAAGATCAACTTACAAGTGGAATAGAATAGAATAGAATAGAATAGAATAGAATAGAATAGAATAGAATAGAATAGGTGAATGCATTTACAATTTCTGTGCATGAATTTTTTTTTACCTCTATTAATATGATTTACTTTTATTTGACTTTTGAAAAAAAAATGTTGTATTTACTCTGCTTGACCACATCACATAAATTATCTAATTCATGCCCAAAATCTACTATCTAATAGAAAAGAATTTAAGAAAAGAAGAAAGAAAAATAATACTTTTTTCAGGTGATAATCAAAATTTGAATTCTGAAAACAAACTGAAAACATTTTAAAAAATTTATAAAGTAAAAACTTCCATTTTAAAAAAGCAACAAAAAGGGGGGGGGGAGTAGAAAATGCAAGAATATTATGTGCAAATGAATACATTTAATAGAAACGTTTAAAAGTTGAAATTGTTTTTTTCTCATTTCTTTTTTTCCTTTAATATTAAAATTCTGGTTTAAAATTCAACTCAGCTGCCTGTGTTGTGCCCAGCAGAGTTTGAGCAATGTATGCACAGACAGAAGGAGCAATTTAATTCACTAATAGGGAGGGGTGAAAAGAGCCTAATTTGCAAAAACAAATATGCACTGATGATGAATGCTAACTAGTTTCTTATTTGTTAGTTCAAGACTCAAATGCACCTTTTGAAAATATCAATATGAAAAGATTTGAAAACAGGAACATTGAGGGGAAGCAACTAAAATGGATGAAAAATGACCAAAACGTACAGAATTAATCAGATAATGGAGTTAATTTTGTTTAAAGATGAACTCAAATAATATTTTTAATGATTTATGAGCTTATGTTAGGCTGAAAAGCAACTATAAATCAGTGCCTAAGTTTATTTGTTTTTCTGTTTTTCACGCCTATACTTCTTGGTATTTAAGTGGGCAAGACAGAAGGATGTGACAATAAGATATGATGAGACCATACTGTGAAAACAATAACCAGTACATCCTTGTACATATTCATGCATGGACCTCTGGGACATACAGAGTATCTGCAAGATTTCCCTATGCTTGTATATTAAATCTGCATGTACGCCCTTATTATCATGCTGCTCTTTGGCTTGTTGTATACAAACCGAAGCAAAAGGTCAGCAGGCAGTGTGCCTGAGGTAAGACCACATTCATATCTCACCACATTCGAAGATATTTAAGGAGGCCCGGAGGGTGAAACCATGCCTGTGGTGGTTTTGCTTGAACACGAGGAGTGGAGTCCTTGTGCGAATATCATATTTCACATAATGGCAATAATGCACAAAAAATATTCTTCCTGGAATCCTCCACACTTGGAAGTTATTTTCAAGAAAAAGGCAAAATACGAGCCATGTGTTGAGCTTTATTGCTCGTGTTCTGCCACCGTTAGAAGACAAAGTGGAGTATTTTCCTTTTCAGCTGCAGGAGCCCTAATTATTGTCAGGCACACACTGGATGTTCACATTTACTTTATTCCAAACACGTTCAGACTGAACATCTTGGTGGCGTTGGGTGTGGAGTTCAAACACAAATTACTCACCAGCAAGATACAGTGAGTAAAGATGCCGACATCACTGACAAATACGCCTTATTTATGGGAATGAATCATGAAATGTGGCTTCGAAAGAGCAACGTGTCCAATCCTGTAACTGATGCAGATTCAACACATTTTCCAAAAATATTTTTTGGGAAAAAAGTAATATTGAAGGTGTTAACTTATCTGATGACGGAAAATTAAGGATCAAAATTTGAAAGTGAAATTCAAGCTGACTCCCACACAGAGCGGCGCTTTGTGTGGAAAAAGCCGCACTCAGCAGTGTGAGATCTTCACCACCTTCATTACTTTCCCTCTGCTTGCGTACAAAGAGTCACAGATGAGAATGTTGTGCTGCTTATTGATGTCACCTTAAAGGATTCCTGCGTGTTGAAGTTCAAAAAGTTCGCAGTTATCTCTAGCGGCCATTTGGAGCTGCAAAGTCACTTCAATCTGAAGTCATGAAATATGAGTGAAGAAGAAGAAGGGAAAAAAAAAACTCTCTTTAAGAGCTGTGTGATGATCTGCTTTCAGAATTTTCTTTGCTTTTATTTTGCGCCGTGATTGTATTACAAACATTTTGAGAAATTTGCTGAGAGAAAAAGAACACACGAGGGCATTTTGTGAAATGTCGCTTTAATTGTGGTTATTTGCAGTGTACACTTGATAACAGATTTGGTCTTGGATGTGTTGACCTCACGGCTTTTTGGTTTTCATTTATTCTAAGCTAATGAAGGATCAAGAGAAATACTTTGTTACAAAAAGAAGAAAACGCAAATAACCACATCAAGGATGAGCAATGAGGCAGCTGCCAAAGAAGATTTTCCTCTGTGAAAACACCACATTGTTACACTTGAGTTCAATGAGATTGTCCCTGCTCCTGGTCTCCAGTTGAGAGCTGTTCTGGATGGAGTTTGCATGTTCTCCCTGTCAGGAGTTTCTCAAGTGCTCTAACGTCCTTCCACAGTCCAAAAACATCTATTTGAGGTCAATTAGTAACTAAAAAGTAAAACTTTGTGTAGGTGTGAATGTGAGCCTATGTTGGCTCCGCCCACTGCTGGACATCATTTTGACTACTAATTTCCTGACCTCCACATCATGATCCATTTATGCCAAAGCCATAAAATATATCAAACACATGTCAAAACTCTCTAAACATTCCCTTTTCTTACATTACCTAAATCATGCTACTTCTCAATTGTGATTCAGGTTTAGTTAGTCTAAATGGATAAATCGGTTGATATGAGGTTTTACACAAAACGTAAACTAACTCTGGTACTGGACAAACTCAATAAATCTTAAATGATCTAGTTCTGCCTGAGATGTTAATAAGATGGCAAACCTTATTACTGTTGTAGGCCACGGTTCATCGAATGTCCTCCTTTTCCTCTGGTCCCTTTTAGGTATTTTTAAGCAACGTTTATACAGTTTTAGAGTTCTGTGCAAAGCTGCTCACGAGGCTGTAGATGGAATAAAAGCTAAGACAGGCGCTGAGAAACAATGTATGCTCATTGGTGTATTGATGAAAAAACTGATTCTATTATTAGATGGGGTTTGTTATAAAGCAGTTTAGCCATAATCTAAAATGTGGCATTTTTCGTTTTTCCCATTTCCCCGATAGGGACCCATGGGCATTAGTACCATACAGGATTGTTAGAATTTATTGATAAGTTACCATCCAATGTATTCTGGTTAGCCTAGATGCCTTATGAGCACTTGAAATAAATGAACTGGAAATGGAAAGAACTTCATTGGGGTATGATTTACACAAACTTGCGGGGCTGCAGCATGGCCCTGTTGAACAGATGACTTACTTTTGTTGGGCCAGTGGAAGTGAGGTTTATTCACATTTTTGTTATAGTCATTAGGCATTTTGAAATAATAGCAATACCTTATGTGCATAATAAAACTTGTTTGCATTTTAGCTTTGTTCAGGTCCCTAAAACAAAACTTCAAATTCAGATGATCTTTTTTTTTTTTTTTTTTTTTTAAGGGAGCAATAATATTTGTTCAGCTTTGATACTAAGTAATGATTTGAGTTGAAACATCTGCAGTCACTCCTGAGGCCCGTCACGTATATTGGCTTATTTCCATTTCTGTTTGTAATTTCCGTTCCTTGCTAGCCCAGGTCTTACTGGAGAGATTATTTATCTCTGGTCTGGTCTGGAAGCAGCCTGGGGTTCACCAAGAAGACCTGGAGGAAGTTGCTGGGGACTAAGTGGGAAAGAAGATGAATCATTTGATGGAACATTTGGTGCTTTTAAGATTTTTCCTACAAACTGTTTACAAAACAAGAAAGACAAAAAAAAAAAGAAAAAAACCTCTAATTTGAACATTCCTTATTATTGAACATTGTTAAGATGACCAAGTTTGGGAACCATTGAGTTCGGTAGAGGCCTGTCCCACGTAAATATGTACGGTAAGGAAAAGTCAGTTTTGCATGATTGATAGTTTCTAAAATACATTTTTATAAAAATCCTACCTGTTTCTATGGTACCTCCAGAGTCCAGAGGTACTACTATCCAAATTTGAGGTGAGCTCCCGAAGGACACAAACATGAATTACTCATCTTACTGAGGCAAATCTAAACTTAAGCCTTGTGTGTTTGGATCACGACAGAGTTGTCCTTGTCCCACGCTGTCAACCCAACAAATAGTTTTATTTTTCCTTCTTTTAATTTAAAGAGCTTTTGTGATATTTCAGTCATTGATAAACTTCCACACTTGGCCTTGTGTCCTTAATAAACAGCTCTGTATAGTAAGGACAAACTCAAACACTTACTTAAGTCACGTCAGGTGCAAGGACTGGGACAAAATACGCAAAAACTTTAAGAGTACTACAGATTTTGGTTGTGGGAACCGGTCACATTGCACCTTGGCCGCTTTGTTAGCATACAACCTTTACAAGGGTTGCATGAGAGTGAGCACTTCATATTCAGGGTGTTTTTCACATTTGCAAAACACGTTTTTTGATGTCAAGGAGTCAGACTCAATTAGTCAGTCAGCACCAGTTTAATGGTTTTCTATAAAGGTAGCAAAATCCACTACATATGTATGGATTTAATGATGGAGAAATCACCGTTAATAGGAGCAGAGGGAACAAAGGAAGGAATGTAGAAGAAACGGGAGACACAGAAACTGAAAACAACCAAGGACAAAAACATAAGTTCTCAACTAAAGTTCATTATAGGCAGGACATCGCTGTGTTCTGCATCATTGGAGAAAAGCAACACGGCTGTATGTATGTACTCACACACGACGCAGAGCTTTTGCTACTGGCCAAGATAAAATGCAGCGATGTGATCGTTACGTGCAAAGCTTCTGTCATGGAGCTTCCCGCTTTCATCCCTGGAAAAGTCAATCCATCATCCACCATCTCAGATGTGTGGACCTCCATTCCGTTTGATTTGAAGCCCATGAGCAGCGGCAGCTTTCCCACTTTGAAACCAGTTCAGATGGGTTTTTTTTCTTCTTTTTTTAAATCCACGTTCTCTTTGTGTATTAGTTTCACACAGCAAATATAACATATATACTGTATGAGTGTGTGTCACTCATGTTTCTTCTATAGTCCTTGTTTTCTGCCACATACAAACACACACAGATATGTGAATAAAGCTCGGTTATGCATGCCTTTTTTTTTTGCAAAGAACAAGACTAGCGTGTGACTTTTTGTGGGAGAAGCAACACTTAAGAGCAGCGAAACAATCAGATGGATGTATGTAATGTAAAAGACGACTTCAACAAGCCTAATTATGCCACAATGAGATAGTTCATCTTCTCCGTTCACTCACGTTCACGTCCAGAAACAACCTTGAACACAAACTACAATTGCAGTGCCATTTGCAGTACAAACAACAACATAGTGGTAAAAGGACAATCAGGGGAAATCTTTTTACACAAAAACGTTAAGTAGTTTTTTTGTTTGTTATTTTACATTTTACTGTGCACCTGAAAGGTAGAATCTTTTTAAGTTATTGAAAAAAGAGAAGCAGAAAAGATCTCTGCCAGAAGCAGCATGAAAAAGGCAAGAACAGTGATGTTACAGGCCAGATTAAACAGAAGAACCTCAGCTGCAACAATACAAAAGCCATTTTGACAATCTCCAAACACAACTCCAACACCAAGCATAAATCCATGTAGCGTCATTTCTTAACACACTTGCCATGTGATCGATGGTAGCGCTCTTGATACTTGTTCAAGAGATACTTTTGAATATGGGTTTATGATTTTAGAGCCACTTTTTTTTTTAAGATCCACTTTTCTCATGTTTTTTTTTCTTAATTTGTTATATACAGAACTACCAACGTCTGGTCTTTGTGATGCTGCAGAGCCACATGTTGTGATCACATATTCAAAACCATGCTGTCTTCATTATTTAAAGGATCTTGAAATTGTCAGTTCAAGAAATTAGCATATTTTCAGGACAATAAGTCTCACATGAGTATGAATTGCATTGAACAAAAAAAGCCTTATATTTTAACAGTAAAAAAAATAAATTCTAAGTTGCATTCATTTGTAAGTGACACTCATTTTCCATGTCCAGAAGTAACTGCAGCGTTCTGTGAATTTGATCGTCGTGCTTTTAACCAACTATTAATCTTTTTTTTTTCTTTATCACAGTCACAGTTTTCCTGCTTTTCTCCAGTCCCTCACAAGTTTCTCACACACACACTCTGAACTTTTTCTACCACTTTTTGTAGCTTTTTCTTTGGGCAACATTGAGCTTGCTCTGTCAAACAATTAAAACAAATGGCTTAGTCTGGATAATATGATACATTTTATTTGTGAAGTGCCACAGGAACTGAGGACGCCCGGCTGTCCCTGTCTCTGCAGTGATCACTTTACGCCAGATGAAAAAAGGATTTGAAATCCTCAACAGTTACTGCTGAATGAGACTGAGCTGACTGTCTACTTTTGGAGTGTATTCACTTCCTAGATTATGATTGCTGGTTATGGTTAACAAATATTTTTTGGCGATTTTCCAATTTTGACTGTGATACACAAAAGTTGACGCATAGAAAAAAAAAAAGTTACCAACTAATTTGAAGCTTTACAAGTGTTTGCTTTGTGCATTATAACACTATTGTCAACATTCCCATGAACCAAATTCTACTTGGACATTATACATTTTTCAATATTTATGTTGACATGCAGTAAAACAGCTAGCTCTTTACTTGCTTTATACAATACATCTTTACCCTTTTACAGCACATTTACAGTGTGTATGTATATATGAGTGCTTTTAAGCATAAATGATTCAAAGCAGTATTAACTAAGCTGAGTCTTTGGGTTGTCTGCCTCACAAACGTCTGACTGAAAAATAGGCTTTTGTGGTATATGTATATATTTTTTAAATATTCTTGCTGGTATGATGTTTATGAACTTAACTAAATCAACAAATAATTTAAGATGTGACTTGATTGACTGGTATTGGTAACTAAACAATTTAGTTATACATGGTTATGTCTAAAATTTGTGCCATTGAAATCCTAATAAGTGAAGTAAACAGAAGCTCACGGAAAATACAGTAAAATGTCAAAAGACGAAAAAATAAAATGGATAGGATGCAAAACACAACCAATAGAAAATGTTGAAGCTTCAAAAGTAGTACTTGCAAGGTAGATACGACAATGTCTATAATACATATGAATCTGCTGTATGTACAGTGATATTAGGAGAACTGCCAATATTCACACTATACACAGTGATGAGCCACAACTTGTCAGTTTGTTTGTTTTCTTGTCATGAAATAGCAAATTGGTTTTCCTGATTTAGGGACAGCAGCTGCTTTAATTTACTGATGAGATATTTACATTCATTTGAATGATCTTTTTCTATATCAGTCATAAATTCAAGAGAAACAAGCTGAATAAGTTCCTCTGATCACCTCCATCAGTCTTCACTAACTGCATATCCAATGACATGCACAGGTCAGTGCCACATTAGAGATTATCTAGAGTGCACTTTTTTCTTTTTTTGTCTTATCAGAAATTTAAAGTGGATGTGAACACACACTTGAGCCTGCATCCTTTTGCAGGGGGTGAGATTCCATGTGAGAGTCTGTCGACAAGCTTTTTCTCTAAAAATGATCCTGCTCAACTTAAATATCTAGTTAAAAAAAAACGACAAAATCCTGTCCAGTCCCAGTAACAACTCTGAAGACTTTAATTATTAGACTGGTTATGTATATGAATGTCACGCCCCCATGTGTACTGATGTGAAGCTGCACACACAGCATCTTGTGGTGGGGAAGTAAATTACAAAGACAGTCAGAATCTTGCTCTGAAGTGATGAGTACTGCAGGTATTGCAGTACCTTATCAAAGAGGACTTCACTGAAAGCAGCTGTCAATTACAGCCAATTATAAAACTTCAAATGAGTGACTTCAAACCAAACTGAATCAATAAGCATTCACTTGAACAATGATCGGCAAAATGAAAACGATCTAAACCAACCTGATCCAGCTATAGGAAAGTTTTATTTGAGTTGCACTTTGATGTTTTAATAAATATGTCTAATCTGTTAATTGGGATACATTTACTGCATCACCTTCCCTGTGCCACCATGGGGTGAACAGGATTTAGTGTTCTGGATGTTTTGGCTTTAGTTGGTGGGTAGCAGGGTAGGTGTTTATCATTTGACAAAATCTTTAGTCGAAATATGATTTAAAAAATGGACGCTTTTTCAAAGTGTATCAAACGATTGTAGTACCTTTTCGTGGATTTCTTAACAGCAATCATAATACAGGTTTCTCTATGGATTATGCTGTTTGCAAATGGTTTAGTGATCTGAAGTGAGAGTGGGGAGCAAGTTGAAGAGAACCTGGACAGGTTGAAGTCTGGATTAGAGAGGAGACAAATGAAAGTGGGCAGGAGTAAAAAGGAAGGGAGGGGAGGATCGTAAAATAGTATACACGGTGGGAGCAATGGTACAGAAGTTTAAGTAGCCGTCAACCGTCCAAAGCCAAGAAAGTTGTGAAAGATTGGTAGAGAAAAGAGTATAGTGACTCGATTGAGATGAGTGTCAGGACTGATCTGGGATAAAGGGTCCTTGCAAAGTTGAATAGGGAGGTCAAAAGGACAACAATACGCTAACCATGTTGTTAAGTAGTATTGAGATGGTGGTAGTGACCAAAAGAATGGAGGCTGAACTGGAAGTGGCAGAGCTGAGGAAGTTGAGGTTTTTTTTTCAAGGGGAGTGACAGTAATGGACAAGACTGCTCATGTCAGATTGAATTCCAGATTAGTGGAAAAGTTTCAGAGACCAGGGTGAAATAGTTTGGTCATGTCACAAAGGGGAAACAAAGAGGAAGACGAGTGAGGAGAGGGACATGCAGTCAATTGGTGTGAGGAAGATGATACAAGAAACAGAGGGTATTGGAATAGAATGATCTGCAGTGGCTGCCCCTGAAAGGAAAATGCACAGAGAAAAAAAATGTTGTTGTAACAAAGCTGAAAAGAAGTCCCATCTTTCTGCTGATTTTCACAACTTCACAAAGACAGTGTGGAAGGCCCTTTGGTGTGTGACTTTGGAACAGCCACCAGCTTCACACAACAAAAACGTGTCTGAGACATAACATAGTTTTCATTGGTGTCATCTTGTTACACCTCTGGTACCTTCAAAGAACAAATAGCTCCTTCTGTGTGTGTTATTTTTACACCCTGCCAAAAGTGTGATAAAGGTGCAACAACCCTGGAATTCTAAGATCTGGGCGAAAGGGCCATGTGTGTATTGATTTGTTTCATACTCCAGCACAAAAGCAGCTAATGCTTTGCGTGCTGAGAGCGAGATTCCTCTTGCAGCTTTGAGGGTGTCCATCTTTTCAAACAGTGATTGCACTCAACATGAAAGTAATCATTAAAAGGGCAATTCGGGTTAGTTTCAGCCTGGCATGATTCTCTGGGTCAAGATGATTCTGCACTCTTGACATTTGCTGTAGAGATCTGGGCAAACGATAAGCGACATAAAAGAGTAAACACTGGGGCTATGACTCAATGAACTTCACAAAAAAACAATTCTTCAAATATTAATCGTATGTTTGCTCCAGAGTTTGAACCAAAGAATTCACACAAAATAAACATTCAAAGTAACAGAATCCACCCTGTGTTTTTGGCCCTCACATGGAGAATAGCAATGAATTTAGTCTGGTTGGGGGCATTACTGTGTTGAGTTTGCATGTTCTTCCTGTATGGATGTTCTGCTTTCATCCCACTGTCCCAAAACATTGGGTTTGAAGAAAATCGGCTCCACTAAATTGTCTGCATGGGACATTGTGTCCAGCCTGTCTTTGTCTTTGCCCTGTGGATGGACTGGAGACCTGCACGGCGTTAACCCTACATTCACCCAAAATCACCTAAAATTGTGGAGTAGATTACTTAACAATCCAGCTCCAGTATGGTCTTAAAGGGTGCGATCAACTACTCAACTTTTTGTGTCTTTTTGCTCCGACAGTTGTGGTTAAAACTAATCCACAAAAAGGCTTAGACGGCTTAAATTGATGACTAAGTTTCAAAACTCAAGCCTGCCAGGAATAAAACTTGTTGACCTTCCAGATATGTGATTTGAATCTCAATCGTTAGACTACAAAAGCAACAAAGATATTTCAGGAGGAAAATATGAAAAAGTCAAGAGCAGTCCCTTTGAAACAAGCCCGATAATCAAGTGCATTTGTTGCATGACCGGATTATTTATCTCAGATGAGAGAAAAATCTGAAGGATTTTAGGGTCTTTCTAAAATTTCCTTTTTTCTGCAGTGAAAGTAAGTTGACGATTTGCCAAAGGGAAACTTTTGACTGTGCTCTGGTTAATGTGCTGTCTGCAGACAGCTCATTGTGTCAGCC
>OMNM01037999.1:0-17698 GCA_900302745.1 Parablennius parvicornis | reverse complement strand
GGCGGCGGCCGCCCGTCTCGCTCCGCGCTCATGTTCTTTGTGAACTTGATGAGGCTCCTCTTAATGAGACACCACTGTCTCTTCTTTTTAAACCCTTTAACTCAAAACACTCCCCCCTCCCCCCTCTCTCTCGTGGCAAGTCCTCTCATTAACCCGTTCCCGTAACGCTTCCTTTATTTCGCTTCACCCGATCATGTGTCCCGTATTCGATTCCCTCTCTCTTTTCCCTCCTGAGACCAACCGTGTTGTTTTGTGTTGTTGTCGTTTACACGCCTAGGAACCCTCGTACTCCACGTCGGCCTGTACCGACAGATCTGGTTTTAGCAAGATGTGGATGAGCCGAGTTGACAGAAGCAATTAGCACATTGAGAAGCTGCCTGTTGTGACGTGCCACTTCGGTTATTTAGTTAAAGTTCCTTTTTCAGTCAACCGAGAGGTTATTCGTCTTATGAAGGATACGAGAGTGTTTATTTGTGTTTATGTGGTCAGTGCTGTTGATTTCTTGAGGTTGTGGTTTTGACAGAGGTTTAAAATCATGTGTTACCAGTAAAACAATTTCTTTTTTTTTCTTGTGTCATTTTTGGTCATTATAGATTGATTGGGATGTCTCCATGCTTCACTACACTTGAATCTGATGAAGAAAACTCAATAGGTGTCAATCAGGTGTGTTGCAGCAGAGAGAGACTGTGCACCTGCATTAAAACAGTCTGGACCGATGTTCTCTAGAACCATGATTAGACACTGATCTACCTCCACTGTCTTCATCTTGTGCCTCCCTTCGCACGTCGTCCTCAGTGCCATCCAAATGAATTCAGATGCAGCATTTTAAATCCTTTTGAAAATAACAACGTCCATTTCCTTGAATTCCAAGTCAACATCCATTGTCCACGTCTGATGTGACTCACTCAGGGATTATGAGGTCACTTCCAGCATGTTTCCTACTGCCATTACATGAACTACCATGCTTTTTGATAAAAAAGTCTTTATTTCAGACCAAGAGGGTGATAGTGGGTTGTTGTAGGGCCGCTGTTCCTTTTCACATCTAATATTGTTCGTTTGCTCCAGTTGAAAACGGAACCATGGCTTTAGTGCTATTAGACAAGTAGACGTAAATAGAATCTAAACTGCTGTGTGCCTGTTAATTTTGCATCTGGTCCCATTTGGCTTTGGTTATGACCACATGTTGCCCTGAACAGGTACATTCACAACTAAACTCAGCAGAGTGACAGAGTTCAAGTCAAATTGGAGCCTCGTAGCCAGAGAGATATCCACTGCATACCAGCGCAGACCCTTTCGACAAATATTGCTATATAATAAGAAGAAAATCAACCAGTCTGTAATGGTTTTTACACAAAGGTTTTCAGATGGCGCAAATAAAATGTGAAGACCGTGGAAAACCAGATATCATAAATATGATCAACTTCAAATAAATACCAGTAGCCTGACAGAATTTTAATGATAGCTGAAGGTGTCTGGATTTCCTATCATACTGACCATCTTTCTAAACAGTGGCACTTGACTATTTTTTTTCCGTTTATTAGTTAGAATCCCACTGCCGGCGCGTCGGAAGCCCTTGACTCCCGACTGTTAAGGTTTCACCGGAAGACGATCCTGCATAAAAGCTTGCACTACATGCAATATCCACTGTGTCGACCCTGAAAAAGAGAATCACCAAAATGCATCAACAAGTAGATTTCTTCAAAAACCTGAACCTAGGAAAAACACACAACTTTTATTTGACAGTTTATTCGTAGAAGATGTACAATGCCACATTTCTCAGGAGCTGGCTTTACCACAATGCAGTGGCTATCAGATAAGGAGTCTTGACTAAAGAGTGAAATAATTGATTAAAGTAATTGATTAAATCATGCAAAAACACTAAAAGCCCTACTTGAATCAGTAGTATTCATTCCTCCCTGACAATAATTGTTGCAATTATGACAGATGTACTCAAACACACGATGAAATTACTGTGAATGGGGTTTCCTGACTGATCCATGCGGCGAGGCCGCTGCTTTTCATCACGGAGTCGGCGTGTAACACAGGGAGGGTTTCAATCCAACCTGCTGCAGATTATACCCGAGATTAACGGACGTTGCCAACAGATGGCTCGGCTATCACTGGCACCTTAATCATAGCAGTCATCTGCAGCTGATCACCATCGCAGCCCTGGCCAATTTACATCTGGCGAGTGGTGATTGGCCACCGGATCTTTTTCACCAACACAGACTTCATGTGTCCTGCCACAGGAAGTCACTCTGTAGGCGGGGATTAAGAAATATGTCAGACATCGGTGTGATTTTTTTTTTTTTTTTTTGTTTCTTATTTATTTATTTTGGTGTGTTGTTTGCCATCGGAGCCCTGTTGTGTGCACCCTGAACTCCGTAAACTGTAATCCAGTGACAAGACGGCGGCGGTGGTTATCTTAACAAGGGCGACGCTGGCACACACTGTAATCCTGTGCAACATGCCAGTCAAGTCATTTTATCAGAACCGACATACCGTCCGCACAACACCTAATCCTGCTTACTTGCTAATGGGAACCTGGATGTACACTGTATCGGCATAAACTCCCCGAAGAAAGCAACAATATTAAGATGGCTTAATGCACTCATTTTTTGTTTTTTTTTTTGGTCACACAATACAAATATTCATGCACACGTAAAACACACTCAACTGTGGTACATTATTTAATGGCATCGTGTTTTTTTTGTTGTTGTTTTTTTGTGCTCTTATCGGCCTTTCCGCAGACACGCTGCTCACCCTGCCAGGAAAACAATGGGAGCACAAAGCCTTTTATTCAGATGAGCACCCAGCGTTTCCAGTGCTGCTTGCCCACCCACTCCCATACAAACAACTCGCACTGTACTCACACCTTTCCCCAATGATATCGCAGTGTTGTCTCACTTCCATCCCTGCTGTCTTTCTCTGTCGTCATGTCACTGCCAGCAGGTTTCCTTTTTTCTTTTTCATCCCTTGTGCACCCCCCCGCCCCTTCCCCCAACATGGTCAGGATGTGCTTGAGATTCACCTATCGTTAAGATGGGAAGCCGAGAGGCAGATAGAGGAGTGACAATAACGTTGCATGTAGGAGGAAAGCTGCGCATTATGCTAACGTGGTTACTAAAGGAGCAGACATATGTGCAAATTGTATATTTTGTGTCGGCCTATGAGTTTGTATTGATTTCAAAATAATTTTTCCATGATTCAGGACCGAAATGAAACACAGATCCAAAAAAAAATGTACGTATGTTCCCTACCAGCATCCTTTTCGATCAGCGCTGCGGTCGTCATCGGCTCCACCATTTTCAATTCCTTCTGTCCTGCTGCGCCCAACATGGAAGCTGTCATTAAAACATGATTAATTTCCTCTGAGTGGCTATTACAAAGTGTAATCTTCCTCCATGCACCCATTGTAGGAACACAGAGTGCTCATATCATTCCAGCTCCACACACATTTACACCATGAATTATATAATCTAGCAACGGCAAATTATTATTACTATGTGGAAAATCTATACCTTGAGGGTGGAAGGTGTGCATGTGTGTGTATATGGAGTGGCTTAGACATTGACTTCAGACTATCAGATAAAGTGAGGTTGTGTGTATTGCAGTGTAGATTCTTTTTTTGTGTGTATATGTCACCGTCAGCTCTCCCTTCTTCATGAATATGGTAAATACATGAAACTCTGCCAGTGGCCAGGATAAAGGGCCATACGTGAATAAATTCTCTATAATTACAAGCTGCGATTAAATTGCCACTGCCAGTCTCATACTGTTCGGTCCTGAGACTTGTGAGAGGTTTGGTTCGAGAACAGCTTTTGTTTTATGCACTTTTTCATGCGACGGTAAGTTGATGAATGATGTTGCACCGATAAGTCCAATCCTGTGCGTTGTGAATGTGGTCTTTCATAAAAATGGATACATGAATTAACTGACATCGACCTCTCTGCATGAAGACGGGCAAATCCACAGTTGACCATTAATTCACAGCAGGCGTGGTTGCATTGCTGCATTGTGAGTTATCTGCAGCTTTTCTACACTATGTTCTGTTTTCAAAAGTAAGTGAAATGAATGGCATCCAAAGAATTAACTTGATTATAAAGAATTAAAGAAGTGGTGTAAGTGCTTGTCCGTTGTATATTTATGAGTTTTGGAAAAAACTTTACTCAGGCCCAGCTCATGGTCTTCATGTTAAACTCTGGCACGGCTGAATTCATAATTGAATAGCCCCGGCCGACTCTGTCTAACTCACTAATGTGTTTACACTCATTGGTATGCCCACTGTGGCACATTGCTGTCTCGAGGCATCAGAAAGCCATTGCCCTATTGACCAACTAAAACCAGGTCTCAAGTCAATGGTGCATGTGTTTCCTTTTGCAGAAAACTGCAAGGCAAATCAGCCCTTGTGGCAGGAATAAGCTGTCATGTAAAGATGGATGATGATGATGAGCCAAACGCTGGCGAAGGCAGTCGGACGCATCAGTTCAGATGCAAACCAAAAGAAGTTTCATCGATTGGCAGCTGTAGGGGCCCCCAAGGAATCATACCAGCAGTCAGGCTTCGCTGTCACCACCAATTCTGCCTGAACTATTTATCTGTGTAGCAAACGGACATGGAGATTGTTGGAAACTCCAAATCAATGTTTTATTCTTTCTCATCCGGATTTGCTCATATGCGCGACTGAAACCAAAGTCTTGTTCTGCCTCTTTATACCAACAACAGTTTGGTCTTCAAGACAAACGGAATGCTTTGACATAAAATGTCCTGAGGTTAGGAAAAAAGGTTTTGTTTTTTTACATCTGCCATATAAAATAGATTACAGACTTCCCAGCACCAAAACAAGACACATTTGATGGTAGATTATTTCCATTAACAAGTGATTAATAACCACATTTCCTGGACAGTAGTCAAGGTTAAAGCAGTCATGGGGGAGTGATTTATGGCTTTTTCATTGGTGTGTTTGACTCTACACACAAAGCATACCGATTATAAGTAAAGAGAAAACCACACTGCACTGTACTTTGTATGCAAAGGGTTAATTGTTACTGTGGAAGACCGAAATATCAGTTCATGCCTCCAGGTACGTACATTTCCTGTTATTGGTCTCGTCTCTTTGCAGTGTTTGGTTGATAGATAAGACTTGTGAGTATTTTGTAGTGTGGTCCCTGATTAGTTCAGTTTTTTTCTGTCACATTTGTTGACTCGACACTCGAGTCTGATCGTGGATCAAAGATGCAACATGTTTATCACTTTTTCTTCTTCCTCCTCTCCGAGTTCCCCATTTCTCTTTCTCCTCCTCCTTCTTCTCCCGCTCTTTACATGCCCCACAGTCTCCACGCAGACCAATCAATCCCATATTCTATCTTTAATGCGGTCTATCATAATTTTCTCATTATAATCAGAGTGATTGGATTCTGGGGGTAAATGAGGGATTCTGAGAGGTAATTAGCAGACTAATAACTCCAAGTTCTGACATGCTGAAATAAGAGACGGATGGAGGGACTTTGAATCTCTCATCTGCGGGATGAGGGAAGAAGAAGGAGGAGGATAATCGTCCTCTTCTGAAAAAGCTTTTTTCGCGCATACATCTGGTACAAAACCCAATATTATTCTCTTGCTGTTGGAAGAAAGGCTGAGTGTGAAGGTGTGACTGGTTGTGTATTTGTAGAACAGAAGGTGTATTTGTCGCAAAGTTTAATTCTTTTCGTGGGCTTTCTGTTATCACTGCGGTTGCAACCGTGGCGAAAAACAAAGCGCGCTACGCGAGCCACCGGACAAATGAGCAAGAACGAACTGGAGAACTCAATCTGAGCTGTGAGCTCTGCTCTAAGAGCAGCAACTGTCTGAAATTCTTAATACATCCATTGTCTGTTCTTCCTGTCACTGTGATAACAGCAGTCTTTTCTCATTTAGCAAGGGGGGGAAAAAAAGGCTACAGCAATTCCAGCATACAATAAAATACAAAGTACACCTGATACCTGATTATTCCAGACACTAAACGATCAGCGTGCATGAGGGGGAGCCCTGATTGGTATGCATGAGTATTTGATTCCATTTTTAGAAGTAATTCTTCTTCTTTTTAGTTGGTGGCATTCTTCAAATAAGCTTCAGGTGTTCAGGCGTGGAGGGCCAACCTTGATTTGTTTACATGTCAGGGAAAGCCTGACAGATTGCAGTCAAGATTAAATACTGATATGTGTGTGAATTTACCCAAAGCTGAAACAAGTATATTTCGAATTCTAAACTGTGGATCTATGTTGGAAAAGAAATACTTGAAGCTGTAGTTTTTAAAAGGGGTGAAAAACAAGGTTAAGACCATTTCCTTTGATGGTTAGTGGGGTGAGATATTTAAGTGACCTGTTGTAGACAATCAGTGGAGGCAGCCAGTGTTTCTCTTCTGGCTTATCACTTAATTACTGTCTGCCATCTGTTTGCTGAAGCTTTTTACTACAACCCCATTTTATGGCGGGAAGAAAAATGTATTTTCGGTGATGGAATAGTGCTGTAAACACGGAGGTGTAAATATACTAGTGTGTGTTTTGGATGTACTGTAATCCAATCAGTTCGGCCGTCTCTGAAGGTTATTAGTCATTGGTCAGTACAACCAGATCTAATTTCTAGAGAAGAGGCAGGCGCTGCCAACAACATCTTTCTGCAAATTAAAATGTCAATGAAAAGCTGATTTCATATGTTTAGTATTTCATTAAGATCTTGTATAAAGTGTGCAAAATTACATGCACACACAAATATATTGCACTTTTGGGTCACATGAATTTGACATGTGATTAACTGAGAAAACACCATGAGGGACATTACCTTCTAATAAGAGTTTTCAAATTAGGCTTTTTTTATTTTTGGAATATTGCTCGAGTTCTAGGTGGTGTGATAGGATGGCGCAGAAGAGGAAGTTTCTAAACGCATCAAAATTAAGCGAAAGGAAACAAAATCGGAATATAATCTGTCACAAAGTCTTAGCTTACTGAAAAAAGAACATCAACAGAGGAGATTCAGAAAAAAAAGAGATAAATACAACAAATCACAATAACCAGTAGCATCTCTGCTGAAGCCTGAGCTGATTTGCGCCTCCTTTACAAACACCGTAAAAGCAGACTCAACAACGCAAATCACATTGTGATTTGTAAATGCATCTCGATCTGGACGTACTGTAGAGGTAAATGTATTTCATAAATACTATACATTATTTTGCTGGTTTATGTGTTAAAACCTTCAGAGCCAAAGTTTTCAGCTGGTTTTAATATGGACAAGGTCTAGATGTGAATAACATCTGCTTATTTAACATCTAAAGTCATCCCAATAACTGATTAACATGTATCACCCTGATAATATCCAGATGTGAGACACATTTATAGCTCCTTCACTTTGTGTGCTCACAATTTTATTGAAGTTCCAATGAGGTTGAAATTATCCTCTTCAACCCTGATGCTGAACTTAAAAAATATTCAAATATGTTCAGTATGATTTTTCATCTTATATAACTTCCAACTTATACTGCATGGTATGAACCTCTGAATATGTTTTAATTTCATTGTTTTCATGAAGAAAGACATGATTATCCAAAGAGGAATCAAAGGCCATTATCTGTATTCGTCCTGCTTCTTGTGTCAATGCATGTGCTTAAAAGAACAAACACAAGTGGAAGACATTTGCTTCAGTTCCACACTCTTTTGGTTTTGAACCAAATCCAGTGATAGAGCCAATAAATGTTTCCGCCTTCTCCTCTGAACATGTCAAAAAAGAAGTCCCGCCACTTGAGAGCAGGCTGAATACAAAGTTCAAACACAGCTGTGGTCATGAGAGCGTCTCCTTTTGAGAAACTGGACTTTAATTTGAATGTAAAGCTTCTGAACTGGAGATAATTCAACACATGTTGATGCATATTTATCGTCGCGGTACGCCTCTTTGCTGGAAAGCCAGCCTAAGGCTTCTGCCATCTTAGATATTCTGACACTGGTCCACAATCGCCTCCTCATTAACCATAACCAGCAGGACAAGATACGTGTGTGAACCAGGCCTCAAGCAATACATGTCCGTGTCTCCCAGCCATCACCTCCAAGTATCTGACAAGAAGTCCACATTGCTTCAGTCACGATTAAGACGGACTCAGTAAATGTAATGTGTGCTGCTGCATTCAGGCACACCACAATTCTGCAAAAGGAACATGCATCTTTCTTTAGCTGCATGTAAATGTAAACATGTGCACCAGTAGCCAGCGTACATGAATTCATTACTGTCTCAACACATTTGAGTTTGTTGCAGCAAAGAGCATTTAAAACTATAGGGTCAACTTGTAATTGCGCAGAATAGCTCGCATGCGTCCTCGGGGATGTATAGTAACTGTAACAGTTGTGTGGCTCCCCCACTGGCCTCAGGTGTGTGTGTCCTGGCCAGCGGAGCGCATGATTAGCCGGCACTGCCAGCCATCCATCTTGGTTGGTCGGGAGGACGGGAGGGGTTTAGGTTGACGACGGGCCTGGCTGGCCTGGCCTCGGGATACGACTGTGTCTCCATCTACCTACCGACCACACACACACACACACACACACACACACACACACACACACGCACGTGTGCAACAGCTTCAAGCCTGCAGGTTAATGGCTTTGACTCCTGTCCACCTCATCTCTCTCTCTCTCTCTCTCTCTCTCTCTCTCTCACACTCACACACTCACACACACACACACACACAAAGAGCGGCAACATTCTTGTGAACTGAAGCCTGAAATCCAGCAGACTATGGAGAAGTGAGTGAGTGTGTGTGTGTGTGTGTGTGTGTGTGTGTGTGTGTGTGTGTGTGTGTGTGTTTGCGCGCACATTGGTTTGGAGAGATTCATCAGGTAACACCACCTTATCGCTGTCTGTCCCTTCATCAGTTGTCTGTGTCTCGGCCTCAGTCTATCACAGAATCATGTCATTTCTGACAATGATTGTGTACTTTTTCTGTCATTCAGAGTCAGTCTAGACACACAAAACATGAGTTGCAACTTCAAGAAAAAAAAGAGCACAAAGAACAGTTTCCTTCTGATTAGCAAACAAGTCTGACTAGTTTGAGCTAAACTTAGAAGTGGCCGACATGAAGTTGAAAAGTTCATTGTCGTATCAGCTGATTACACACAGCTCGAGCTCGAAGTCCAGCTAAATGAAAGGCTCCTGCGTGAAGCGTTCAATTGTGAGAAGTTCTTTTAATGATTGAGGAGGAAGGAAAACAGCTCTCCGTTCCTTTTGTATCCCTCCCTTCTTCCTCCCGTTTCTCATTCGGTGGGTGACTGGACGCTGGCGAGTTGCACATCAAAGGCCGGTCCACGCACACTCCCAGAGAACACGCCAGTACAAAAAACAAACACTGCCCTTTGTTTTCTGAGAACCAGGGCCCATTTCACCCTTGATTAAAGAAAAGAGCGAGGGAAGAGGAGCAGGGGAGCGTGTGGATGACATAACAAGCGGCCATATTTGCTTCGACGGGGTCTTTTAGAGTGGTGTGGAGCGGTGGACGAACCGGAGGGTGTCAATCAGCAGGAGTCCCGCCGCCAGGAAACCTCACTGTGGCGGGGTTGCAATGGTGGCACGGCAATCGCTAATTGCTGATTAGCTTATTCGTGTAGAGTTTTACAAATGTGGAAGCAAGCCTGTAATACATTTACCCATATCGAACAAACAAAGACAGTTTTTATTTTTATTTTTACATGATGATGAAACTACATCATTCTTATGTATGTAAAACGGTTAAACCACGCATAACATTTATATTATAGTTGCACTGTATAAATATAGTAGGAGGTTAATGGCCAGGTTGATCGTTATGGTAAAAAAAATAACCTTTGGATTATATTAAAGAAATGCTTTGGAATATTAAAAACTTGAACTTGACTCAAGTGATATAATCTGGAGTAGATCTTGTGTCACCAGCTCACAATTAAAAGTGGGATTTTTTTTTAACCCCAAGCATATCTCTCAATACAAAAAAAGGCTTAAGACTTTAACTTTAACTGTTATATATTGTGAACCACTGCAAAAGCTGAACAGCAAACATCACTCAGAGCATTTAATATTTTCCTCTGTGACACACCGACGAGTCTCATTCATTCTGTGCATGTGTGTTGCAATAGTGTGTTCCACCCCCCAGGTTCCCCAGAGAGACGCAGAGTCTGAATGTCCCATAACCATTCTTTTATTAAATAAACTCCAAACCAAAACTCAGAAAACACACAGACACAGACTTTTCAGCCGTGTGCCTGCTTCCCACCTGTCACACTGTGTGTCTGTGCCGCTCCTCCTTTATGAGCAGAGAGGTGATTAAGCCCCTCACCTCTCTGCCACAGTGTGACTATCAGCTGATCTGCAACTGCAAAACAAGCCTTTTCAGGTATGATATTAATTGTTTTTCTGATTGAAACTATAAAAAATCTCGATGAATAAACAGAATGTGACATTTTAGCTTAACTTAATGAGATATGCAAAAAAAACCCAGCACGTCCAGGGTTGTAGAACTACTTTGTACGACAAGGTGGTGTAGTGAGTGACTTTACTACCTACTTTAGTGTATTCCAGTGTTGTCAGACCCGTTTGCATGAGAGTTTTCAATTGAAAATGGAAGCCTTCTGTTGCATTTTGGGGGTCTGCTTACACAACGGTGCTTGTAGTCACTGAAAATGCAACTTTTGTGATACGCAGCCACTGCACATGCACACCACAGCCAGCCACAGTAAATAGTGCTTCTGCAAACACGCAACAGATTTGACAATAACAATGGCAGCCACCAGAGTGGCATGACTCCCAGTCCATATTCTCCTGGGACTTGATAGTTTTATAGTTGAGAATCACCTAGTATAGCAATCCAAATGTTTTGTTTGTCGATATAAACTCCATATTAATAGTGTATCGTTCTCCGTGTGCATGTGTGTGGGTTCATTACAAAACAACTAACAGCTCCAATTTCTGGCCTGACATGTTATTCACATTGTATGCAGCTTTTTATGTAAATGGGCATCATTTTCACAATGCTGTAACGATTATCAGGTATTCACAAGCCTTTATAAATCTAAAACCTTTAGGGAATCAGCCCTCAAGAGAGGGAGAACGATTTTCTCCCCGTGTGATAAAAACTGATTCAGGTAAAGAAGAGATTCATTGTACAAGGACCAAAGAGGATGAAGCATGTTATCTGGATAAAACCTTTACACCACACCTCAAAACTTGTTTAAGATGATTTTTGGAACATATAAGAACATTATATGTTTAATTTGTGACTTTCCATGTGACTCAATTTAAAAAACAAAAGTGTTACACCACCTGGGATCAAATCCAAACCTCTTTGATGAGAAGGATGATGCTAACCACTAGACCAACAATGCACTTGGGGACTCATCTAAATCAAACACAGTCCACTGAGGAGGACAACTTCTTCATCTTCTTCTGTACTTGTAACTTTTATTTTTTGCACTTTTGAAAGTCATTTGGGGTTGGTATTATTTCAAAATGCTAAGAAGAGGAAACAAGAGAAGCAAATAATGAATCATTGTGAAAATGTTTGAAGAAGTCCACACAGAAATGCCTCAGTTGGGTTTGAACCAGCATGTTCTCAATGTAAAGCAGGAGCACTAACCACTGCACCGCCTGACAGTGTTGTGCATGCTGCCTGGCTGATGTAACTAAATATTACATGGGTTATGACCAAGCTCTGACGATGCAGTTTCCAAATGTAATAATATAAAAAAAAAGAAGAAAAAAAGAGTGAACTTATAGAAGCAAATATTGCGAAAAAGTGGTGAAAAAATGTTGTGTCTTTATAGCAATGAACAATTTTGTCTCATTATTCCTGGCTGTGTTGGCCTTCTGAATGCCTAAAGTTGCCTACAGGCCCTCTCCCAGTGGCTCCTGGGCAGCGCAGAGCCCGGCTGGTCGCTCACTGATTCAAGGTCCCTCAAACTCAAATTTCACCACCGAAACACGCTCAAAAGCTCACCAAATTTGGCACGATCATCCAGACTGCTAAATAATTTCATACGAAAAAATTAACCCCCAGAGTGCCAAATGTGCGCTCTAGCTCCACCTAGAAACACTTAAACGGCCACCACGTCCCATAGGAATTTTTCAGGGAGATCAAACCAAAACTGATGTGTTCGTCTCATTCAGACCAACAAATCATGCACTGATACCCCTGACCTAAATCCAACAGGAAGTCTGCAATTTAACTTTCAAAATAAGATTTTTGACCAAAAAAGGCCTTCGCAGAAACGCTATCTCTTCTGAGGATGAGTATATTACCGGCTTCAAATGAAATAACAGAGGAGACCCTCCTGCTCAAATATTCTGAACAACATTTTACATTACCGCACAGTTTCAGTTTTATTAACCGCCAAAGGTCGTAATGCAGAATTCCACGGTCTGCCTCCTCTCATTCAAATGAATGGTGAAATGGAAATTTTGCCTAAAAGAAAAACATGGATCTAACACCTCGAACAAGCACTGACTGTGGTTAAACCGTGACTTTGATCGACAAAGCGAGTCAATCAGCAGTGAGACAACAACCTCCCGAACAAGACGATGTAACACTTGTGAGGACAATTCCCTAAAACATGACCGTTTTGACGAAAGGGAGCAATGCTGTGGTTTTTTGGTTCCTGCAATTCCAAGCGATGGGCTCTTGAATTAAAAGCCCATCGACATTTTTCTAAATCAAAGTCCCTTTTTGTTAAAACCTTGCAGGGACACAACATGAACACACACACATACATACACACACACACACACACACACACACACACACACACACAGAGTATAGCTACACAACACACACTGCACACTGACACTGACATGACACACAATCACATACACACCCTAAATGCAAACTGACAAACACACACACAATTAGGACACCCCTACAAACACACAATAAATGCACACCGACACACGTACACACATTACACACCATCTTATGCACACCATCAGACACACACTGTACACTGACACTCACATTGCACACCATCATATGCACCCATAACTTTATAAATTTATATTTACAGACTTGCTAGATTACAGATTTGTTGCCTTTTGACATAAAAGTGCACCAAATTTTTCTGAATACAACTCCCTTTTTATTAAAACCTTCAAAAATGTATATTTTTGTATTCATATTTAAATGGGGCACAGGCAATGATTGGGGCGACCCCGACGGGCCAGAGGCCAGAGCCCGAAGTGCCGACAAACGTTGCCTGCAGCTTTAATTTTTTTGTTGTTATTTGTCTTTTAGTTGGATATGTTGTGTGATTATTATTTTGTGTTGATCTGTGGCCTACCTTTTTGAAAAACTGTTTTCAAACAATTTGTGCCAAGTAAATTTGTGTAAGTGAGAGACTACATACTAATTTCTCTACTTTGATGGTATCGGAGTCGGCCTAAGGCAGCTCGGCTGTACAGATTACTCTGTAAATTCTTCTTCACCCCGATTATCCAGCAATATATTTTATCTCCTACATACACAAAACAAACCTCTGACAGTTGAATTTCAGCCCCTTTGATCTCCGAGGAGCTCGGCCATACGTTTTCCATACCGCAGTGCCATTACCTCCTTTGTTTCATATCTGTCATCGGATATCAATAACAGGCCTCATTCTATGTAGACCGTTTTGAGCATATCGATCTGAAAAAAGAGTTGTATCTCTCCCTGGTCAGGGAGATTATATCCGACTGCTGTAAATCAGACACAGGTGGATGAACTTCCTCCTTCCTATGCCTGCTTCCCAGCTAACCTCTCCTTTACCCGGCCTTTCTTTTCCTCGGTGTCACTCTCTTTTCTTCCCCTCTTTCGCCTTCACACACCACTTTTTTCTTTCTTCCAGTTCAGGCGATCATGGAAATAAAAAGAAAGGTGGCAGGTAATAACAGAGTTTCGTAAAGAATGCAGAATAAATACATTCTCATATCAAGTTGTCTAATGATGCATATTTACAAACATAATGTGCAGCTTGTCGATCACTGCAGTTCCCGTGGTCATTCAAACCTAGAATACCTCAAACATATTTACATCAAACCTGTAACATCTCACCAAGCACATTTTTATGTGCCACATCGCTTAAAATAGTGCCATAAAAACATTTAAAACCAAACTTTACAGTTTTTTTCCCCAAACCAAACCATTAACATCTATTTGTGCTCAGGTCTCAGTGTTGTGTTGTGTTGTGTCCACTCGTCTTGAGAAATTCTACATTTTCACTGACATTTTTATCATCTTGATGGTTCTTGGTGGTTTGATTCCTTGTGCACATTTTAAATATAGTTTTACATCTTTATAGTTTGTTTATCGTTGTCCAGTGTCTTTTCGGAGATTATGTGTGGAGTTTTGCGATTTTACTTTTTGTCATTATACTGCATGAGGTATTTATCTGTTACTGTGTTTCTTTGTGAGGGGTCATCATGCTGTGATTAGTTTGAGTCTCTTTACAGCTATTTTGACTCTCTCTAGATAATTTATGTCTTTTTGTAGTGTCCATGTCTCTTTTTCATCTTTTTCACAGTTTTCTGTTTAAATTCTTTGTCAGTATTTTCAGTGCCTATGTATCATTTAAGGGTTTTTTGGCTATTTAAATGGTTTTGTGGGTGTTTTACTTGTCTTGGTGATAGTTTTGCATCTCTTCTTTTTTTCTCTTAAAATGTTCTGCTTCTGTTTGTTTGTTTTGCGACCATTAATAACAATTTTAGTTGCATTTTTTGCGTTTCCTTATAGTTTTATTTCTATTGGTCGTTGTTTTTAAAATTCTTTCACTCACATTTGATGCTTTTGTAGTTGTTTTAACACTTTCTGTAATATCTTGCTAACTTGTCAGGGCCTGTTAACACAATCTAGTTTCTATATTCAATGCTTTAGCAAGCAGCTGCCTAATTACAATTTACAATATCATCAATTTTGGAGCTCTACTCTTTGTGACCGCTCAGATTTCTCTCAGAGACAATAACATAATATGTTGCTGTCTACCTGGTAAAAAAAAAAAAAAAAAACTCCATTATTGAGTCATCAGTTTCTCTGTCAGCTGTTTAATGCTGGTTAAATAGCTGGACGTATTTTACAGAGTCACTGGTCTTTGAGACAATTTTTACAAAATCCACTTTTACATATGGATTAGCATTTTCATACCAGAGCCGTCTCAGCAAATATCACAGTCACTAAAGATATCTGCTTACTAGTCATCATAAAGTTGTTTTATATTGAAACCTACAATCTGTAAACACAAGGGTGTTGTAAATATTTACAACATATCTCCCATAGAGTTTGTACAGTCATTTTATATCAGTCTGGTATTTTATCCCTACTTTATTGGTATAGAGAAACTATTTTTAAATAAGTGTTTTATCCAGAACATTGTTGGTGCTGAGATAAACGTCCCAAAGCAAATACAGATAAAGAAAATCAGCTCCAAATCTATGTGTGTTAATTCTTGTGAGCCTAATTAAAAATACATGATGTTGATGAAGAACGACGCGTTTAAATAAGAAACACTTATTCACAAATGGCTTGCATTGATACATTGGATTAAAAACAATATTGTTTCACTGTTTCTACAACTTGGATCCTACTTAAAGAAACACTTCACTTTCAGTGCAACTTTTCAGCTTCACTGAGCATAAAACTAGGTTTACTGTTATGTCAAGTGAGGAAAAAATAGTTGATTGCCAGGTTAATCTGTGTGTTTGTGTTTTCTTTAAACTACCACCGTTGGCATTGTAGGCCACTGTGTGTTATGACAGATGTAACACCAATATTATGACAGCACTGTAGAATGTTTAAAAGACATCTCAGCGGTAATAGGATGAAGAAGATCAGATTCACTGTTCCAATCAATTCGCATTGTGTAAACTTTTGTGTGTAGATGAGCGGATACGACTTTGTTGTATCACCAGTAAAAAAGTGGCAAGTTTTGTCACATTTACAAAGGATTTATGAAAACGCAGCACTTCTGGTGGAAAAGGAGCTCACATATTTACAGTTGTCTAGTATCAGGCGTCCTTTGCTGGAGATGTCAGGTCATTTAGGAGCAAATTCTTACAGTTAATCTCTGTAACGGGAGTGGGAGTGCAGAAGTATTCAGGCAGAAGACAAAAAACACACAACGGTGAAGGACGACATGAGATAGTAATGTAGAAAAACAATAAATAGACAACTGCATGCAGCAAAACAAAACAGGAAGAACAGATGATTAACAGGCATGGAGTTGTATTTAAACAAAGAATCTAATTAGACACTTTATCGGTCTGTTAATTAACTAAAATCACAGGTCTTTTTTTCAGCTGGGCTTAGTTTGTTTGCCAAGTGTGTTTTTAGTGTTATTTCAAGAGCTTAAAGGGTTTCCAAAATGTTTTCTCAACAGGGCTAGATTAACTCACCGCAGAGTCCAGGGGCAAAAAATTAGATGTGGGGCCTCGTTTCAGCCCTCAAGTACACATTTCCCTCCCCCCCAACATCCCTCAATTTCTCACAGAAATCTACTAAAAGTCAAGTACATTTTGCTGTACTGGTGGTCTTGTCTACTGCGTGCAGTCTCTCTTAAGATATTATAGATCGTTGATGACATCTTTAAAGTCATCACAGTTCTACAGTGAACTTTTTTTTTTTTTTTAACTTTGGTACTTTAAAATGCTCTATTTCCAGCCAGTTACATTTATAATCAACCCCAGTGTTTACAAAAAGCCAAATAGTTGTACAGGGAAACGTGTTTCTAACTGCACATATGACAATAAACACTTTGAACTTGAACTTTGAACTAATAAAAATAAAAACGATTCATATAGGGATTCTTTTAGCTTTTCACAAGTCACAAAAAAGACAATACACAATGTGATATCTCAGATATTTTTGTGTGTTACATCTTTTTTGAGATTTGTTGTTGCCATCAAATTACAAATGAGCTTAAATAGCTAGTTCATAAAATAGTAAAATGACTCACTCCCTCACAATTCAGGTCTATGTTGTATTCCAGAATGCAGAAATTGTTCACATTTGTTTCATTGACAAATATTGCGTAATATGTTTTCCTGAGTAGTGACCTCATAAATATAATATAAAGGAGATTTATATATTAAAAAAAAAAAAAAATAGAACATTCCAGAACCATTATGAAGCGTTTTAACACACCGTGCTAATTCAAAGTGTCTCAAAAACTGCAGCCTTTATTGGGTGTTGCTTTCTGCAGTGAAACTATGAAAATAATTGTCTATTTTCTCCATGTGTGTCTACAGATAAACATGTTGTCCTGACAGTTTAGATGATGTGAGTAGCAGAACATGTTCTACACCGCCTGTGCAAACATGTATTTTACACACAAATAAAACAGATGTGATTTTTATTTGTATTTTTTTTTAAAATGTGCTTATAAGAAGGATGTTCAAATGGTATCCTATTGGCTTTATTCATACAGTAGGTGGTCTGATCCTCATTTTGTCCTGTCCATATGTGTCCTTGTACAAGAAACTGAACCTCAATTTGACCAATTTGGTGGTGTACCTTGCATGGTATTAACATCATTGTGTAAAAGGGTGAATGTGACTGATCATGTATTGTTGAAGCAGTACAACAAGGTATATAATTACCCTGTTACCCTAAATAATCAGAGGCTATTTCAATAATTTTCAAATGAAATGACATTAAAAGTTATTAAAACTACATGCTTATACTTGCTTTACTATG